>JAQGBZ010000583.1:0-29483 GCA_034687125.1 Neelides folsomi
GATGAAGAATAATATTGTTGTAATTTGACGAAATAAATTTATATAAATGAACAATATTTTCTAAATTATTTAATAAGGGCCTCTGCTCAAATAAGAGCCCCCCCCCCACATGAAACCTAATTTTTTAATAAGAGCCCAGGCTCTTAATCGAACAATAACGGTATGTTACTTATATTATTTTGTATATGTACAGTGTTTTTGTATGTTTCTTTTATAAAAACAAAAATAGAAAGAATATCAAGATAAAAAGTAATTTTATACAGATTCGTATGTTGACTTTCATATCGGTTATCGGTTGCGTGAAAACGACTGTGTTGACTATCCCTCGTAAAGAAATCGAGGATTGAAATTGAAATGTGGTAAAGGATATTGAAGGAATATCAAATGGCGTAAGAATTCAATTAGAATCCCAATCCGATCCTTTTTTAAATTGATGATCATGTGGAGAGAAATGGGTTGGTGTGAGAGAATGAGGAGAAATGGAAATGTGACTGAGGAAGGTTAGTTTACCCCGAACAACTCTCGAGGAACCAAAATGTTTTTCTCTCACTTCGTGTGCTGCATCCCTATGATAACCCTCCCAAACTCAATTTTCACGACGTATTGAGAGAAGAACCTAAGAAATCCCAAACGGTGTCATCAGGTACGCACATGGCGTCTTGCTCATACAGATAAATTCTTCTTGGAGAAATCCCCTATGCAAAACACGGTTATAAGATCTATGTATCATATAAGTGAGCATAAGCATCATTGGATATTTAATGCATCCGTTGGAGGAAAATCAATGCTTGCATCTCCCTCGTGTCAAATCCTTTAAAAATAACCGAGAAGTAAAAGGAAGAGAAAATTGATATATGAATGATTTTACGGTAGCATTGGAGAGAAAAGCATTTATCATACAGTGTGACATTAACTTGAGTATTTTTACCGGTTTGCATGCAACACTTTCTACGACGTTCCCTCACCATTCGACTCCATGCATTGGATGATGGAAACAAATGTCAGTTTTCCTTTTGCCCTTCGATTCCCTTGTCTTGTAGGAGAAATATGGAAAAGGGATTGGAACCTCCGACAATGAGACTCTATATCAAAATGGAACATGAAACATTTGGCTTTCCTTTCAATGGGAAATTCTATTTTCAACTTTAAAACTATTTAGGAAATTAAAACTCAAATGTCATCCAAATAGTTTGCGAAATTGAATTTGTTTAAAAACCAATTCTAGTTGTGCAAATTCTCCATGTAATCAATTCTACCTATAGTATTACTCGTTCTAAAGTAGCATATAGCTTAATCGGAAGTATGTTTTGTATTAGGAATGAATTGTACTTACTTTTAGAACGTCGATATCTATTTACATGGAATGGGCGTAGGTGGAGTTTATGATAATGTGGCTCATCCTCTCTTCTTTTTAATGAATCTGGACGTTAATGTGGGATCTTTCCCTCTTTTTTCCAATTGAGAGGTAGGCAGGAGATTGTAATTGGAAGGCTTTTCAACATCCAACCCTCGTCCTCTTCACGATTATGTACATAAATGTAAACCGATATTTTCCTTTTAAGGCCGATGGAATTGGATGTAAGTGGTTAGGAACGCGATTTGACCCGCCATCCAACCCCAATAAAACCACTTTTAATTTTATCGTTCATTTCAATATTTGATTACTATCATGCGGGAGTCTCATTGTCATTTTGACGATTTCATCATTCATATGAGGCGTGGCGTCCATTTTTTGCTTGTTAACTTAATCCCCCGTTTGGAGGGAAATGAAAAGGACTGGCATTCTTCATCAAGAACATGGAATTGTAAATGCTAACAATCCGATTTCTTTATGGTTGCAATGAGATAAGATTTCTACAACCAAGTGAAGAATGACAAAAATTTACGTGCATGAGTAGAGATAATAATATTCAGGATTAAATGGTGCGCACTTGCTATAGGTTCAAAGTTCAAACACCTTAACATACGTTGGTTCAAATGTCAGGAAAATTCCTTCGATGTACAAAGGTAAAAAGAGTCAGAGACATTTAATAAATTGAATTTGAGGCAGATTTTATAAATCTTTTCAAAATTTAGCATATTGATATGGCTGGGAATCAAATTACGACCAGTGTTTTTTTTTTACAAAATATAAAATATCGCTTTCAACAATTTGGACTTTCTCATTGGGTTTGCGTTAATTAATTTTACTGACAGTATTTGACTTACAATTAGAGTGAATTGGACAAATTCAGTAATTTGAACAAACTTCTCGATCCGACCGAGAAGGGTCGATGAGAGTGAAATACGCGGTGAAACCCTCGGCAATTCTTCTTTGTTCACACTCTTCAAATTATCCACATTTCATTTGGTGTTGTGGAGAGCGATTTATTCAATGTCCTCAACAACAAGGGTAGTAAATTGGGAGTTTGTTTCTTCGCAATTCCTTAAGCGGGTTTAAACCACTCCATTCTTCTCCCTTGACATTTCCCGTACGTGGAAGTGAATTGGAAAATAAAAGAGAACTTCTTCACCCTCAACTTCTAACTCCGAGACTATTTAATTTATAAATATTAAAGAGACACTAATACATTTTGCAAAACAAACATGTTCACATTAGTTTATTTGGAGAGTTAAATATTTTAGCACGCGATAATTTACATTCATTTCTTGCTTAATATCATCTATCCTAAATAAATATAATAAGTATCATATCTGTACTCTTCGGGTATATATCATTAGTATATATGGTAGTATTGTAAAAAGAAGAAATTAAATTTTTTATAATATTAGATAAGATCTATTTTTATTTCAAATATTCTTCGATAGTAAAATGGCGAGGATTCGGCCATTAATAACGCCATGTATTGTAAATAATCTTATATATGGAATAACCCATGAATATGGCGGCTACAATATAAGAAATTGTTCAGAAATGTTGGTGATCATGTTTAAGTACAAAGATTACAAAGTTAACATATCTAAAGCTCTTTGAGTTGAAAAGGGATTTGATAAGATCGAGACCAAATACAACATTGATAGAGGAAGAGCGGGAAAGAAGGAGTGGTCGAATGATGCATAATGAAAGAAGTTTATATGGCACTTCAATGTGCTCTTCTTCATATGAGGTCCGTGAACTTGAGAAAGTTTAAAAGGCTGAAATTGGAATAGGATAAATGGGAATGGCAGATGTCCAAAATCCTCAAGCTCTCGATTTCCATTTTCCATCGCCCACTGTCCAGTTTGTTCTGTCAAACTTCTCTCAAAACAAGGGAGGATCGGAATCTTCCCCATTTATTTATTTTCACAATTTAAGAATACTTGTTGTGTCCCATGGACATACAAAACCTGTAATGAATAACAAATCTCATATCAAATAATGCATTACGTAATATTGCTATTTCACAGATAATTACTGATAAATGTTACATTCTTTCATATATATTACAAAGACGTAAAACTATTGTAAAACTCGAAATAAATTCTCAATAATTAATACTTATAATTTTGGGAATTTAATGTAGCTTTATATCGCATCAACATTTCACGTTTTTTTTGCATATTTCTTCTTTCAATTCATGATAAGATGTTATTGGCAAAGCTCCTGAACAAAGATAAGAAACATTAACAGTTTAACGAAGACATTCATAACAATGTATACCTATGTAAGATAAATACTATAAATATAACGCATTCTCATAGATATGAATCCTAAATACCATACATACATTTACTGTACACGTAATGTTTGTAGGTATAAATCTCCAAATGTGCTTTATAATTATAATTTAAAAAAGATTCTTTCCATTCTTTTCTCCATTCCTGTGAATGGTAATTGCCACTCAAAATTTGATATTTTGACGCATCTATTACTATTTTATTATCATCCTATTTTTATTTCAAATGAATTTGATTCGACTTTGAGATTTGTTCCCGGAAGTGAATTGAAACGTTGGATTTAGATATTTTTAAACAAATATAAATCTTTTTAAAAGTTGATTCATTGAAAAGTGAACTGAAAAGATAAATGTTCCCTTGGACAGTTCCATTTTGATTTTTTTGATTCAGTGAATGAACTGAGGAAGTTGACGGAGTTCCTTAAGGCAAAACTTTCCCATAAGTGGAATTATGAAGAATATCTAAACAATTGGAATGGGAATAATCTGCGTTAATTGTTAAATAGAGGGAATTGACATTGATGTTGCAGTTTCACTTACCCCTCATTTTATTAAGGAACCGGTACATTTCAAATATGTATTCAAACTCACGCATCAGTTCATTCCCTATGACGAGGGGCCTTATAAGGGAGATTGGAATGTTTCGCACCTCCTGATTATTCAAGTGAAACAATTGAGAGTGTTGATTGAAAAGAGAAGCCCTCGCAGAGCTTCTATCAAGATTCTCCATTTTTATCAATTAAATGATCATTTATCATCTTCAATTGGTTGGCTCATCAATTTTACCAACAATTTCATCTTCAAACCTGTTTCGCCTAATGTATGTTTAAAAGCCAGCTACTGTATACTGTGTAATACTATTAATATGTAGTTGAATGATTTAATCCTCCCCTTTTTATATGTACATCAAGGTTTTATTTGAATATGAATTATACCTAATACCTATATTTTTCATAAATTATATAAAAGTTAATTCGCAAATGAGTAAGCGGCTATGAATTTTGAAATTTAAAATGAAATATTTAGGCAAATTGGTGCCATTTGCCGAGCTGTCGGTAGCACACGCGTCGGTGCTGACGATATTGGCCATAAGCTTGGAACGTTACATCGCCATTTGTTGCCCTCTTCGAGCAAACTACACGTGCACGAAGAACAGAGCAATAGCAATTTGCCTGGGAATTTGGATTGTCGCTTTCGTCGCTACAAGGTAAAACCCATGACTTGGTTCAATATTATTAATATTATTAAACTCTTCCAAAGTGGTTGGTTCAAATGTTGTCTTTTACAGCCCGGCCTTGGTCATTTCTCAGCAACATGAGCGGAATTACATGACGACTCAAGTGAACGTGTGCTTGATGGCTCTTACCTGGTGGCCGAGCTTTTATTTCCTCTCAGTCATTACGATCTTCTTCTTTGTGCCGCTGTTTGCTCTCATAGCGCTCTACTGGGTCATTGCAAGGAATCTGATGTCGGACCCTTATGTGAGTTCCGAGTCAGCCCGTTCCTTCTCCAACGAACATCCCAACATGCGGACTCGTCGACAAGTAATGAAAGGACTTATTTTTGAGCTGTTTATTATTTGACAATTGATTTGGAAGGTGGTCGTGATGTTGGCGACGGTCGTGTTTTTCTTCTTCGTCTGCTTGCTGCCATTCCGAATCTTCTCTGTGTACGTCATTCTGGCTCCGAATCCAGTCCAGATCATGGGAATGGAGGTTTACTACACGATCCTGTACATCTGCCGAGTGATGCTCTACTTCAATTCAGCCATCAACCCCATTCTGTACAACGTGATGAGTTCGAAGTTTAGGGAGGCGTTTTTCAAAGTTCTCGGATGTCCTGTTGGGTCACGGAATCGATCTCGGTGGATCTGTCGACATCTGAGTCGCCAGTCCACGTTCACAACCTCCACGACCCTTCAGACCTCGAGTATGAAGTCCAGTTTTGGGAAGAATGGTTTCCATGGGGAGTCGATCCGGATTCGGGAGCTGGGCGAGAAGAACGGCTTGATGATCTTTTGTGGGAATCCCGGTGCGGGGTCTTCGTCTATGACTGGACGGAAGCAGGGCGAGGGCCGCAACGGCCCTTATTATCCACCAAAGAGACAAATGAGTCATGAAGAAACTCAACAGAAGCTCCTGAACCAAAAATCTGTCTTGAGAGCAAACAGCGTGGTTTAACATTTTCTTTCAAGTGTCTCACAAATTTGAACACAACAAGATTACAAAATTACAATTTGTAAATAAGTCATTCCTTTTCATTGAACAAATGGTACTTTCACATTTTGTCGCAGCATCTTCTTGCTCTAATATTTTTCCCGATAAAATGATACCCAAAGTTAGAAGACTAAAATGACGGGGAAAACAAAAAAAATATAAAAATACTATAATCTAACACGTAGTTAAAAATTCCATTGACTATCTATTATTCATTAATAATGTTAAATCTTGCGTTACTCATGTTTATCATTTGGTTTGTTCCAAGTAAATACAATCTAAACTTTTTATAAATATAGCTCTATCTGTAGTATCTTTAGATGTAGTTAGACTTTAAATGTAACCAATTTATATTGAGAATATTAATTAATTAAAATATTTATCAGATAGAAAAAGATCGAATTATGCTGACTTTCATATGAGTAATTATTAATATTATGTAAGTAATACAATCAAAGGAAAATATCTGTACTAACAATAAATAAGTAAATATAAAATTATTCTGAAGATCTGTATTTATCTTGTAACACTATGGTATTAAAAAATATATTTGTAAGTAATAAAAAAGATTGCAAATATACATAAACCATATACATGTACCACCTACATACCCACATACATTTTAAAGTTATACAAAAGTATTTAATAAGTATATTTATATATGTCCATTATAAACATTAACCTACTTACTAGTCCTGTGTATGTACTTTGTATTACGAGTATATTGTAAATTGTAACTTATGTACCTATACAAGATAATTTATTTAATCCATTGTATTAAAAATAATTATAAACTTATCTTCTAAATAAAACTAGGTATGCACTTACTATACATATAAGTATTACATAATATGTATAGTAGTGTGGAGAATTTAGTGAACTGCTTTGATAATCAATGAATAATTTAATGCCGTTTTATACAAAGTCATTACCTTCTATACCTTCTGATTCAATTATATTGATAGAATCATCAACCTGATGATTCTATCAATATATGTTATATAATAATTGGGATCTCAAAAATTTAGAGTAAATCCTCGAGAATCAGGAATCAATTTTATTAATTTACGAAAATACTTCTCATATATATTAGATATATTAACCCAAATACATACTAATACCAATTGGTATTATGTAGGTATGTATTTAAATATGAACTAAATGCACAGAAGTCTACACTGTTATAACCAGAGCCCGGTTTTATACGAATGAATCATCGATATATGGGTAAAATGTTAATTAAATTTTTTACCCTTTGGGGTGATATGAGAAAATTGTATGACCTTCGATCTTGATAACTGATAACGATAACATATTATAATATAGAGGTGTGTTTTATGAGTCAGGGGGACGGGAGTTGAAATCATGAAACATAGCTCGATATTTTATTATGTAGGTAAGAAAGATAGTAATGTAATTTTCTCATAATACCCCATAGTGAGAATAAAAAATAATTGACATGGTAGATGATCAGGCCTCTATGATCTATATTATATCAGAATAGGTATTATAAATAACATCTACTTATGGGCTATTAAATATGTAAATACAACTAATGTATAAGTAATATTAAGAATTAATACATATAGTTTAATAATTTTAATTAATAGTTTTAATGTAAATATAGTTTTAACAAGGGTTTATATTTAAAATGGCTTCGATATAACATTTATTATAATATCTACTATAGTACATTTAAAAAGCTTAATGGTATATTTTAATTTTATCTTGCCTTTTTGAAATACTTTCTTTAATCACTGAGTCAGAGAAACGATTATTATTGTTAAGGCACTCAACGTGACTTATAACATACCTTATAGCTTCTCCATGTTGCAAACTTCTTTGAGTTCTTTGTGATGGGTTTGTATTATATGATGATTAAATTTTAAAATGAAAATTGTTCAATTTTTCATTAATTGATCTCATTTCACATCATACTAAGTAAGCATGTAGAATTATATATGCAAATATACCTACTTAATAAATATAAAAAAGTGTTTATACTTATCATTACATTATTGCATGAATGAGTAAATACTATCAATCAATCATCTGTATAAAAGTAAATACCTAAATATCCATAATTTTAAATGTATCGTAACATGTATATTCCGTAAGTAATATAATCATTGTAAAAAACAAACTTATATTCATCATCATAAATTTAAGTTCGTAAATATATTATTGTATGTTAGTAAGTAGGCATTTAAATAGATTCTAATAAATATCTGAAAAGTTATAAAATAACATGTTATTTTAAATTAAAATACGCAACTCGTAAAGGTATAATTAACTGAATTTTACATTTCTGAGTAGTAAGGAAAAATAAAGAAAAGTATACAAATTCTATGCCTAAGAAAAATCTTATTTTCTCACAAAACAAAAATTATATGAAGCGAAGCAATGAAATAACAGAAAAGAATAAAATGTTCAAATGATTAAAAATGGGAGTATGAATCATCATTAATTTCATTAAGTTTTAATAAAAATTGTGCAAATCTTACATAATATTAATATAACAAATATTTTATAATAATGTTGTACTTATATTTATATATTAGTATACCTCCCGTATATTAAAACTTTAAGTTAAAAAATCTTTTGTCATATCTATTTATTTGTTTACCATATTAAGTAGGTACTCTATGTATTTAATAAATGATGATTTCAAATAAAAAAGAAAAATTTCCATTTATCGTTTTTATTTCTAACGGTAAATTAAAAGGATGAAATTGGCATGTGTTGGATGCTGGAACTACCTGTATGTAGGATACATATACAGGAAAGATGTAGTAGTGATGTTAATAAATAAATGAGATCACATTCGTCGGTACCTAAAGCAATTTATTCGAGAGAATTGTAAGGTGATTGATTAGAGAATACATTCAGAGATGATGAGGGATTTAATTTACGACTTTTCCTACCGACTCATTTTTTTGAGCCAAAGGATCACATCTCTTCTAGTTACATGCTACGATTGACTATTGTAAAACGTCTCCCTCGTCCTCAATGAATGGACAAGATGGGACACCCATTGTGTTATTCATTATAGTCACTGCTCACATTCTCTTCTATTATTGAGAATAATAGAGATTCTTAAAATTAGCTAAACTTCTTACTTTTACAATTAAACCACTTCACATCAAAACCCTCTCACTCACATACACAAATGAACTTTGTTTCGAATACACACTTAACTTTCTCACCTCACAGATTCAACTCAAGAAGAATAGAAAATAATTATTAAGCGAAAAATCATGTAAAAATTGACTAGCACTGAAAATTAAAAAAAATTAATTTCCAATAGTAGAATAATTTGTATAAATTTGTCTTAAATATAAATAAAGTATAAACATGAAACCAAATTGCTTCATATAACGTTTCATTGAGTAATTACCTATCACAAATTAATTGATCACATTCAAATAAATTATAAGTATTTATATAAGTTCATTGCGCAATTAATTCCTTTGCACAATTTCCAAACAATTTAATGATTTTCGAATTAAGTGGTTTTTGTAATTATTTTACATAGTTAATTACATTGTATGTTTACAGCACATTTATATGTATTTTATATAGTTAACTTTAAACCTACCTTACTCTTTTATTGACACGTGACATGTACATATATTAAATATATATAATCATATTCCATATTGGAGCTTAATGAGAATCATACATATTTGAGTATTGAATCGTCCAACTGGAATTGTCCTATGAGAACAATCCAACGAAACACGATACAATTTTGTAAGTATTATAACACCGTGCTTTTCTAATCCAACATTACAAGACATTATACATACAAACTAGGAAGTAACATACTTATACATTATACATTTAAATGTAAATTTCCAATAAGTTGATACTTTATTACTCCTGTTACATGATAAGTATTATATAAACTATTGAGAGTAATTATCAACTATTAAATTGAAAGTGCTTATTGAAACATATTTCGGAAAATTGTAAATCCAATTACAACTTTTAAAAATTTTGCATTTCTCAATCATATATGAAATAAGAATAAAAATTATATCAAATAATGTAGTAATTGCACAAGCATTAAGCTGCCCCTATATAATAATCGTTGACATTAATGTAATTTTTACATTGAATGATTCTTAATAAACAAACATTAAAATATACAGTTTGAATTTTAAAGGTTCCATTCATTCCTAATTCAATCGATATATTTGTCCACAATTTCCAACATTTCAATTTCCACAAACATATTTAAGGCCAATTGATTTCAATTTTGAATAAATTTCCTGACTTTTTTCATTACAACATCAAATATATTACATACATCGCTCACAATTAAGTATTTGTATTTATAAACATTTATATCCTATTATTTACGTTTGATTATTGTCATTAGTCCATGAGTTTTTGCATTTCTCATGCCACTTAAAACTAAACTTATAATTAATGATAAATTCTTAATTACAATAATAATAATAATATTTTAGATATAAGTAACAACAACATGAACATGCTACATAATTACATTAATTTACACATTAAAACGCATTTTCATATTTACTACCATATGTATAAATAATGTATTGATATATTATAGATATAAATAGTATATATTTATATTATTTAATAGTAAGTATGTGTTATATATAGGACTTATAATATAAAACATATTGATAGTAAATACTATATATATGACTGGAATTGATAAATTAAAAAAACAATTTTAATTTTTTTGAAAAATAATGATTTAAAAAAGTCAGATG
Organism: Neelides folsomi; assembly: GCA_034687125.1. Lineage (NCBI taxonomy): Eukaryota > Metazoa > Arthropoda > Collembola > Neelipleona > Neelidae > Neelides > Neelides folsomi. The sequence goes on from JAQGBZ010000583.1 coordinate 10,624, forward strand.
TAACTTTAATAACTTTAACAAATAAAATGAAGAATATTTACTATACGTAATTACATTACATATAGTTACATAGTAGTAAATAGAATATTCCAAATTTTAAATACGTCTCGTATAACATGAGAAGTAGAAATTTAAAGGTGAGTATTGGTAAGTAAATTTAAGAGATTGTAATTAATTTTACTACAATATATGTAATTACATTAAACATAGTTAAATACACAACTCTTAATTAAACATTTATATTGTATAGTTTTGATGTATTACGAATAAATTATCCTTAGGTACCCGTCGATTTTCATCTTTTTCTTCTTACATTCAATAGTTTTACAATTCTTTTGTAAGGTTGAGTTTTATTTACACACAAGCATGAAGGACTGAGAAGCCTGCACCAATGTTTCACATCTATACTGATAGATTATATATAGAGTATATATTATATATATTTATAATTTCTTAATCATGATTGATAACATTCTTAATCAAAGTAACATTCACCTTTGTAATAATAGCGAATAATTGAGAATGATTTGCCAGAACAGATTGGATTATTCCATACAATAAATATATTTAATTTTCAGTAAAAGTAATAGCAATCACTATTAGGTTCTTCTTAAATACTTTAAGACATCGGAAGTATTTTTAGGTATTTATATTAAATAGGAAGTTGAAGACAATTCACACAAGTAAATATTCTATTTTACATGATGTGAGAAGATAATTTGAAAAATTATATAGCTAACGTCTCACTCTTTTTTCACAGTAATTTCAATTCTTTACATATTTATCTACATATTTATTGTATAACTTACTTTCGAGTTTCAATTAGGGTTCGTATGTTCACATACGCAAGGTTATTATTATCTATATTATATCTGCCACTTACATGTATATTACTTTATATATATTATATGTTTATGCTAACACCCAAATCAGAAAAGGCTCAATAACACGTGCGTTTTATTCTATCACAACTTTATTAGTAGAATTAGTAAGTACTTTACATTTCAACTGTCACTTAACCAAAGACCAAATAAAGATTTTAAACGTAGCCCACTGCTTATGGCAAACTGTCAACAACATTCACATGTATTTCTGATTTCTGTAGTTTTGATTAAAACGGTCGTTAATTGTTGAAATGTTATTGAAAACTTTGAATGGTCTTGAATTCTTATATTTTTAATGAATATTATATGTGACATCTTTAATTGTATTTGGTCTTTGGTTACACGCAACAATCCAAAGTTTTGATTATCCAAGAGCTGTTATTCTGCAACTTGCTTTTACAATCAAAACTAAATAAATGTTATTATGCTGGTTGTGGTCTTTTAAAATGCACATTGAGTGCTTTCCGCTTTTGGGTGTAACATTGTAACATATATATTTAAGATTTTCGTCCAAACTTTTCAATAAGTTTGTATAATATAATTGTGTATTTCAGGATTCCACGATCTCAAGATATTTCAAGAGGGTTTTGAAATGAAGTGATTGACATAAATTTCTCAAATCTCAAATACATATGTGTATGTGAATAAAATGGAAATATTCAATAAATACCTATGTAATATAACTATTGTAGAGAAGCATATAGTATAGGTAATAGGTAATAGGAATGCCAGCATTGTTAAATATTTAATTAAATAATAATTTCATTTGGATCGTTTGATTGAGATGAAACTCACAACTTCATATTTGGTATTTAGTGTTGGATTGGCATAAATGGCAAAATGGGCTTTGAAGAGTTTTGAGAACCAGATCCAATTGTAAAGAAATTTTCCAAGTTATAATTTACAGCATCATATAGAATTTATTATTATAAATTAATTTAACATTCATTTTATTATCTTTGTTTAAGCCAATTTTTTAAATTGTGAAATTTTCTTGGATATTTTTAATCAATAATTCCTTGTTTTCAATGTGCAATTTCTTTTTGCAATAAGATAGAGAATTTAATGATGGTTCGAATGAAATGGTACGAATTGTAATTTCATTTTTAAGCATATATTTGTATTGTCATGAGTTTGAATTGTGTCCATAACTCAGAAAGTTCATTTTTTGTAAATTGGATTTAATATTGTCTCGTCATTCTTTATAGTTTCCAACTTTAATAGTATATGGCAAGCATTAAAAGATTTAGGCTTCATAAATAACAATCTTATGCAGAGACGCATAAAAGATTCATCTTAATCGAGAAATGATTGCTTTCCATTCATCTTGTTCATATTGGTCAAAAGCTTGAAAAATAAAATCACAAATCTAGTTAAAACCCTTTTTTGTATTTTGAATAGGCAAAATGATTATTTGGATCATCTCAGAAAGTCTCAATTTCCACCGACAGAAAATGAGATTCTCATTCACATCCTTTTCATTAATGGGCATAAAGAGAAATTACAGATAATTAAATTAAATTGTAATTAAATTGTCTAATCTTCCTCTCTTCCAGTTATGCTTATATTAAAAGAATAAAACAACAGACATTTAACATTTATAATACTTATTGTAAAGTATACCTACACCCATGTTTATACTTATTGGCATAATATATACAGATAGTTAATACGATTAAAACAATTAAAGGAAAAATCTTTGAGTGAGAATGAGAATAAATTATATGTAAATAATCCTTATAACTCAAATGTTTGCTCTTTTGTATATTGTATCCAATATGGGAACTGCCGACGTTCCCCATATTGATTACTTTCCAACAAATAGCAAAACCACTCCAACTTTAGGTAATTATTAAAGGGCTTAACTCTTGAATAACTTTTGTTTCTTCCAATATTCCATCAGATAATAAAATGAGGAGGAAGACGAGAGTTTTGGAGGAGCTGAAGAAGAGAAATTACGTGCCGATTAATTGCCATCCTCAACTTCTCACATCTCTTGTCAGAGATTTAATTTCCCAAACTTTCCTTCGAGTTCATCAAAGTGCCGACTCTCTGATGAACGCAAAAGATTTCAGTTTCCATTTATTTGACCAATTCTCCTTGGTTCCTCCTACAAACTTCCCCGATGGTGTGGAATGCAACCATTTCTCAATTGAGCAGAGCGGTTCAAAAATTTAATATTTTCAATATTTGAAAGAGGAACGACTTTGAAGAAAACTAATTTACACAGTGAGTCTATTCCTAATGAAATTTTAAACCTGATTAAAAGTTCTACTTCACATATGGATGGGCATAAGCATTTATAAAGTAATTATCTAACTACAAAACCACCCAAACAAATTCTAGAATCTACAGCTAACTTTAACTTCGGAACATGTAAAGCAATTATTTCCTCATTAAACTTACAAGAATTTGACTAATTTAATATGAAATTCTTTGACTAACAACTCTAACAAGTATGGAACACACAAGTTTTAAATATTCTTAATTGGACCTAATAATAAAGGGAATCTAATTAACGTCCTATCTACGTCATCCGTTGAGAAAACGAGGAGATATATTTTGTAAGTTGTATTAAAAGGGATATGATTAAATAGATGTACCAAGTGAGAAATTACTTTTGATTAAAAAGTAACGGAGTCATTTTAAAAAGTGATTTTTTTCGATGAAATTGATGATAAATCTCCTGGGTTTATATTTTCGAGCTTTAATAGTCGCTTGGGCATTCTGGAGGATTGAAGTAGCCAAAGATATTGAGTTCATACAGACTTGCAAAGATCATGAAAAAGAAATACCAAATCATGAGAATTATCCCATACTTCTTATCCAACTTCCATCCATTGTAATGAGTGACAATGAGGAGAAACGCGACGGTCGAAAGAAGGGAGAAAGTCGAGTAGGTAAGACCTAAGAAACAAATATAATTTAATGGATCAACTTAAATAAACCAACAATGCTTAGCACCATTCTCTTGGGAAATCACCTTTGCTAATAACTTTCACGGACTTCCCAGGACTCACGATGACAGTTGAGAGAAACCAAGGAAGGCCCAAGCAAACAAGGATGTCAAAAACATTGGAGCCAACAGCATTGGAAACTGCCATGTCCCCAAACCCTGTAAATTAATTTTAATTAATATTTGGTCGTTTTGGTCAACTTTGGTGATTTTCATTACAGAACTAATTTCTCTACCTTCTTTGATGACAGCTAGGGAAGAAAGAGCGTCTGGAACTGAAACTCCTGCAGCGACGAATGTCAATCCCATTACGGTGTCAGGAATGCCAACAGTGAAGCCTGGAATGATCAATTTGTTTGTTTAGATAAGTACTTTGTTGAAAAGCTTTAATTATTTGTATAATGAATATAACAGAGCATCGTTTCTTTAAATATAATCATTTAAAATCTGATCTCAATTGAGCCAAACAACCACAATGAAATATTGAAATGAAGTTAATCCTCATAATACATTTAACCGGAAAATCAATAATGGATTTTATTCATGGAGTAATAATATGAATGAATTGATGTAAAGACTCTGTGAGTTTATAATATTAGTATATGTATCTTAAATGTAATATGTATCAGTATATAATATAATGGTCAGGTAAGTACCAAACATATCTCTACGTTATTTTACATCTTTCTTCACAGATGAGTTGAAAATTGTTGAAGGGAAATCTGGTTTTTAAATTGAATAATTCAATTTATTTCCTTTCTCTTCATCCAGTTTGTATAAATGGTCTCGTCAAATCACCAAAATAGATATAAGGAACATTGAATTATTCAGGGACTCAAATCGAATAAAGAACTCCTTCGGAATCTCAAAGTTTGAATTGGGAAATTGCAGAAAACTCTTTGTAGCGGATGTTCCTACAATGAGCGGATTGGGAATCTCGGAGGGAAAATGTGCAACTTTGGTTGTAGAGATGGGAGCGTGGGAAAGTTTTCGAGAGCTCTAACTCTTTTACTCACCAATGACCGTGATCATCCAGACCATGAAGTAGGAAAAGACGGCGATCCAAACCATGGCCATTGTAAATGTGACCATGTACCATGACTTCCAAGTCTCGATGCGACAGTCCGGGACAGTGTAATAGAAAAGGTAGACGAGAGGGAGTGAGGCCTTCCAAACCACCATCTTCAGCCCAGACTCAGCGGGTGGATCAAATTGGGACAAAATCGATTTCTGCTCTGGCGCTACCTTCTTCCCTTCTTCGGATGTCTCCAATGGCCCTGCATTTGACCCCGTATGCTTCTCTCCTATTTATCATCAAAATCATCAGAGATTCAAATTCAAAAATATCCCAAGAGTATCAAAAGACACGAAGGTCTGTTTGCATATTCATAAATAAATAATAAATGTCCTACAACTTTCTCCTAACTTTCAGACACATTTTAATGCTAAAATCTCCCTTCACTTATCTATGCACATAATTTTACTCACCATTAAAAAGATTTGTTGTTTTAAAAAACCTTCATAACTCAAATTGAGCAATTAAAGTAAAAAATTTTAATCAGTGAATGAAATTTTAATGAAATAATTTAATTTGTAAATTTTAATTGACCAAATAATTAGAATAATGTTGAGTTATTACCTCCGTAATCCGTAGAGTTGTAAACTTGTTGAAATGCTCCTTGTTCGCCTAAATTCACACCTCCGGCCTCTTGGGTGTTTTTGGGCCCGTTGGGGTCAGATGAGATTGTTTTATATGTGACGAGATGGGAATTTTCTCCTTGGGGAACTGTTGGTTGTTTAGTTGGCACTGCATGGATTGGAAGCGGAATGGGCAGAGTGTGAGCCCACGCTTCAAGTACTTCATTCATGTACATGACATAACAATAGACGCCGTACAGGAGCAAAAGAATGATCGACTCATACCTTGAAATATAATGAAAAATAATTATTCATTCTTTACTAATGTTGATATTGATGTATATATTTTAACTTTACCATTCAATGCTCTCGTCAGCAATTGTTCCAAGGAGGGCCAGGATGCTCACCATGTAAAAAAAGCAATCTCTGACGAGTGGCCACCAATTTAGATAGAGAACCGTTGGTGTAAGAAGCCCACAAAGACTGATGACAAACATAATGTTGAACACTGCTGAGCCTATAACACCGCTCACGCCGATGTCATCCTATAATGATTGACATTACTTTTCAAATATTTCCGCCTTTTAGTAACATGGGATATTTAATGAAGCTTAATATTAAATAATTACAACACAATAGGATCAACTTTGTTCATTTTGTTTATGCTAATACATTGGCCAAAATAATCTGATTTGAATAATCCTCTCATTTTTAAAAATGTTGAGCAATTAAATTATTAAAAAAAACTTTCTAAGTTTATAAATGTTTCCGTCTTGTTAGAAACAGTCGAGATTAAATGCTCAAATAGGATTGCGGGATAAATTTTCAATTAATTGAAAGGCATTAAAATGATTCCTACAATTTTTCTTTTGTTAGGATAAAGAAAAGATAAAAGTTTGAACAAGAAGGTTATAAAATGGGACTATGTAATTAAAGAGAATCCTTAAGAATTTTCAATAGTAAAATCCACAGATCTAAACGATTGAGATAAAAGCTTTTTTCAATTCCCTAAAAAGTCCTTGAAATTGAACCCTGAGGAAATACATTTAGCTAACATTAAGTTGAATATACCTAGCCAAATATTCAAATACGTATGTTAAGTCAAAGTCAGAATTTCAAAGGTTTTCAGAATTTAATTTTTCCTCAACTAATTCAACTAGTCACAAATCTGATATGATAATAATTAGTCAAGATTAATATTTAATTAAATATAATATATATTTATTGCTTTTGACTATAAATTCCAATTGGTTTAATAAGATTTAGAGGAAGAATCGTCTAATTGTTGAATCAAAAAGAGAGGACTTAAGCAAACAATTGATTTTATAGCAACTAAAAGTTATCTCTAGCTGAATTTAAATTTTTAAGGTTCATATGAATCTGGTTTTACTTTTGCAACAAAAACGCCAATGAGTGCAGTTGCCAATTCTGGGGCTGATGATCCAGCTGCCATAAAAGTCGCACCAGCAACATCCGGAGATATCTTCAAAACTGAGCATAAAACATTTTATAAATTCCGGAATGAAAACTCCCTCTGAATTTGAATAAAACTGTAAATGAGGGAATTGATAAAAAAGGTGGCAACCTTCACACATGATGTCTAAAGAAGGGACGAAAAACTCGTCACAAATGACTGCGAGGGCGAGGAATGTGTATGCTGTTGCAGTTACGTAAAACATGAAGCCTCCATACATCCTGACCTTTTGACCCATCCAGGGTTTCGGGAACTGTTCGATGGCCGGAGTAGTGCAGCTGATGTTCCCAAATCCATCATCCTCCTCTGTTGTCAAAGGGTCGTTAGGATCAGGGGTGGGGTTGATTTTAAACTCACGGGTTTCCTGGGGTGTCATTGCGGCCTCTGTGGTGTGGTGATGGTGGGACGGCGGGTTGTGAGGTGAGTGGGTCGAGTGATGGAATCCATCGCCAGTGGACTCCTCCGACCCGCTCTCCTCCCGTTTCAAAAAACCGCCGTTTGACCGGAGAACCGAGACGACGAGGACGAGAGAGACGACGAGGAAAAAACGTCTTTTGCCTCCTCGTCGCCCCACAACGTGTCTGCGATCCATTCCACACCCTGTCGATTTATTTCACGCACAATAAGAACTATTCATTTGTAATTGTTTTAGAAGGGAATATTTATGACTTTATAACTTATGAATGACTATGACTTATGAGCGAATGAGTCAAACCACAAAATGAAATGAAGCATCGCTTTTCACATACTTAATAACAATCTGCGATTTTTGTATGTTATATGTAATTTGTTATTTATTTTATAAAATAATAACTAGGAATGCTCTACATTGTAAATATATAAATTTATAAAATGCATTATAATATGCTCGATTTGAGATAAGATATATAAATATGAATTAGTTTCTTAATGTTTTATGGGTATTATGATGAGGATAAATGGGATAAATCCAGATAACAAAAAGCTTTTGCTTATGGAAAAAGTCAAAAGCCGAAGTTGGATGGGAATATCATGTTCCGAATATTCCCTTTCATCTCTTCATCCCTCAGAGTTTCAAATTATAAATCCCAACATTGAACAGGAGAACTATGAGGATGATTACATTCGATATCCGAGTTAACGCAAACATCTTCCTAGATCTTTTATAACTATAAATAATACATACAATTGAATGCCTATTGGTATAGCTACATAAATGGTTTGTTTACTCAATTTCCCCTTTATATTCTTCCTTGCGGAATGCTTTTTGATCGATCATATTTCTCTATTCGACTTTCTCTGCTTACTATACCGTCTGTACATACTTACATTAAATACACAAAATTACATTTACATTTATAATATACATACATAATTATGTTTAAGAATTGGTTTGTGAAATCAAGTTGCTCTAGGTATATGCATTGTAAACGATCTTATCCTAATTTCCTAATGTAAAGCCAAATTTAATAAAACATTAATTGTAAGCTGTTTACATTTTACGGATATTTACAGTGCTTGCTTCTACAAAGAGTTCTCTGTGTAATGAATACAGTAACGTACATACAACAAAGAACGTTTTACCAAGACATTTTACACTCTTAATTCGCTGATAATACTTTATCGTACTTTATTCACTTGCTAAGTTGGCATAACAACATAAATTGTGCGATTTTAGTCAATAAGACATGATCTTACATTAGACATCACTTAATATGGAAGTATAATGAAATTCCATTCCCATTCTGTTATTGTTTAATTAATTGAAATTTAATATTAAATACACTTACTGCCAATTGTAAGTTTGGGACAAATAATATATTTATTTATCCTACATAGTACTAACATACTATTATGAGGGATTCCTCACGCAGAGTGCGATAAAAAGTAAGGGTCGGACGAAAATCGAACCCACAATCGACATTTCCGGTGCCGCGACCTACTCCCTTTGGTCAACCGAGCCTACTCCTTATCGCGCCCCGCTTTGATCAGGGATATGATGCAGCTAAATAGAGATGCAAGAGGCTCTAATTATGCACGGCGAGGCTCCGACCGTCTTGTGAGGACTGCGCATCCTCACACTATACATATCCTACATACTAAAGTATAAATTATGAATAAGGTATGTATGTAATGTTTAGGAATATAAATGAACGAGAACATTTATTACTGACGTTTAATAAGGTTAAAATAACTGACAAGATTGTGAGATTTAACAAAGTTAGACTAATCAGAAAATGTTTCTAGATAGTTTCGATTTCATATTAAAACTTCAGTGCATGTAAGCTATTTTGTATTTATTTGGAATAATTCCAAAAGTTTTCGATCATTTCGTTTATAAAAAGTAATACATACATACATTTGTATTGACTAAATGGCTTTCCATTTCCTCGTATTACATGAATAACTTGTCATTTGAATCATGACATTATAAAGGTAAAAAAAGACTTAATTTAATTAAGATGTACGTTAACATTTCCTAACTTAAAATAAACGAAAATAAGAAGATAAGAGAAATAATCTATTGAATTTTATAACATAAAAGGGTATTTCCCTGGCTCTTTTGACAAGATTTTTAATCAAAAATGTATATGGAAACATGAAAATGGAAATGTTTATTAAAAACTTTAGGAGCGGTAAGAAGAACATGATAAGATATAAAAATCTAAAGTTTATTTGAGTATATAAGGATGAATGAGAATGGTATGAAATATGTGTGTATAATAAGGATCATATACATTGGGTATGTCGAGGGATTGAATTTCGATGCAGGATTGTTTGGTTTGCTCTTTTCCCCAAGGTTTATCAAAAGAATCCCAGCCAAACGGCAGCCGAGCTAATAAGGTTTAATTTCAAAAGAGATGAGCTTCGGAAACTGAGCATGGGGCGAGGTCTTCTTTAATCCTCGTCGATCCCTCCAAGAAAAGGCTACTAGACCTAATTATTAATTCTCTCTCTTCTCCTCATCAATTTTTCCCAATGGAGGGTAAGTGAGTCCAAACACTCCGTTAATTTGAGAAATCTGAAGCGATAATGAAGATCCTTCCCTTTGAAGTCCATCAATTTAAACTCTGTTGAATTATTTTTCCAGAGTCCTAGACGTGTTTCCTCGTTTAAGGAAAAATAAATGGAGAGGTGAAAGGAGGAATTATGAGACTGATTAGTTGCGACTTGGAGTTCGTTCTACGTAGTTAAGAGGAAAGAGCAGTTCTCATTTCATTAGGGAAGGATGAGGATCTCTCAGACAGTTCCTTCTGGCTAATTGAAAAGTGGGACGTTGGGAGACAATGTGGGAGTGGAGTCATTTCCTCCAAAGACCGAACTGGGTCAGCTTATTCGGGGAGCGCCAAGCGGCGCCAGGGAGTCTGGAGACCGAGAAACCCTGCTGGATAAATCTTAAATATCTATCTCAATCGGAGGGATGTGTAATGGGGTGGTTTGGGAAGTTCTGCTCTCGTCCATGATCATGGCGGGGGAAGAATAAAAGTGTCCTATCCTACATAGGAACACACAGGACCTAAAGGGAACGATCGATCCACGCCCGCCCGAGATTTTTCCCAAACGCCGACCCTTCCCTTTTGAAACACTTTACGTTTAAAATCATCACCACGCTCCCCATCGATCCCACAACCGAGCAATAATTGCAAAGCCTCATCCCTAAACTTGATTTCTATTCAACAGAAGAACAACTCGGGAGTTGCAAATTCCTAGTGAAATGATAAAACCACTTCAAGTCAAATTTCAATCATCCTTCCTTTTATATTTTAATTAAGTGGAAATTCATACCAGTTCCCCATTAATATTTCTCGTTAAAGGACCATTATGGACTTATATTCTAATCATTTATATGTATCTTCCAATTTTAAAAATCAATGTCATCTTTCACATCTTCTATCTCAATTTAATATTAATTAGTCCTTTCAAAAATTTCCAACAAATTAATAATTACTTTTCTTATACAATTTAGTATTATTAGTACATCAAATTTATTTTCCAAAATTCAAATACTCAACTGCGCATCAAACAAATTATATTTCAAGAAAAGTTGAGAAACCGATTCAAAACTTTGATTACCTTTTATATGGTACAGAGTATTATTTGAATAAAAGCTATAGACGAGAAACAATTTCAAGATAAATAGTTCTTCATACCTATGGTAGGAATAGGTATGTTGTGTTTATGTATAATATTTGCTTTTGATTTTGATTTAAACAATCGTCTTATAAAAATACAAGGTCGGTCCAATTTTTTATTCCAACAAGTTCTGGAAGAAATTAATTAGTAAGTGAAGGGAAAGCTTACAATTGAAAATACATGAAAACCATGATCACTTACTGATTCCTCAACAGCTCAAGTTAAAACTCTTTCTTAATAATAGTTAATTAATACAACATACTGTACACGTACGGGTGCGTATATAAGTACATACTTGTAATTCATATATTTTTAAATATAAAAATGTTACAACAAGGTAACTACAAACTTATAGTATATACAGCTTCTACCTATTATTATAATTTCTACTATGTATGGTGTAACTGTATTCAGAGTAACTCCAGTGTTAGTGTGAAAAGAACAAATAGTTTAAGAATAGGGAAAAGTATAATGAGAGGAGGGAAAAGATTTGAAAGAAGAGGATTTGAAAGAGGTTTAATACAAGCCTTCTTAGACCGACTTTTCAGAGGAAACAGTTTGAGTTTCTCATAAGGAGCGAGTAGGTGAAAGTATTCGCCTTCAATTTAATCCAACTCTCTTCAAGATGGGATTATTTGGGTGGGCCATGCCATGATACGTTGGATGTAACCAAGAAAGGGTTACTCCTGCCCAAAGAATAAGCAGTGTGAGAGTTCTCATATGGGACATGTGACACATTCCTGGATTTGATCAAACTTACCGTTAAACCTCACATCGCTCAAATCTTGGTGTTGTCTCTTAATCTAACAGATCAAACATATTATTATAAATAATTATATAACTAAACCACTTAACAAATGTATAAGAATCATAATTACATGTATCATACAATACTTAAGTACTTAAGTACAATACTTAAGTATGAGATGCTTTGGTAGTTTTTGAAAGAATTCCTACTTATATTTATTTGGTACTCGTAATGATCTTGCTATCTATTGTAACATAATATTTATAAATTTATAGGTAAGTACTTATTGTAAGATATATATAAAGCATGATGAGAAATTTTTGTCGAGATCTTATTTCCTGTAAGATTCTTTGAGGTCTTTAGGGAACAAAAGGGCAACAAGGAGATTTGCGGAAGGTTGGTGACGAGGACTAAATGGACTTTCTACCCAGAAAGGGCAAAGGGCTCTCCGATGGGGAAATGATGAGAAGTAAAGGAAGAAGGATGAGGTTCATAAATAAAAAACCCATTTGCCTTGCTCCTTTATGGAATCAAATACCCATGTGGGAGATTCACTACACACAAACACACACCTAAAAATCTCAAAAGAATGTTCCTTTTGGGGGGAAACAACCCAGTGAAGTGTCTCGAGTACCCTCTGGAACAAATTCGAGAATTGAGAGAAAAACTACACACTTTCGAGGGCTCTCCATCTTTTACTCGTTAAATATTATTTATTAATGTTATTATCTTCACTTGTTTTATGGTAGTTGAACTAGCATTTAACATTCACCTTTATTCAAAATTTAAGAAATTTGGGTCAATTAACCATATTATATAAACTATCGAATTTTAAACATTCCATATATACCATATATGTTATAAGTTCATAATAATAATATGTATAATACTTTAATAAAAGTCTAAATTGTTTATTTCACATGCCTGTTTGGCACATTTAAGCAAAAAAGGATTTCAACATTCAATTTAAATTATTCAACTCGTATTAAAGGATTTTAAAACCTTAAAATTGTCATATGTTTTCCCATTTGAGTTATTAACACTTCACTGGTATAGTTAAACATTTTCATTAACTTATCAATTGATGATTATAAATAAATATATTTAAAAATGGGCTAACTTGTAGGGAAATGTATTTGAAAAAGTGAAAAAAAGATTTTGAAAGGAAATCAATAGGAACATTTTATACTTCTCCACTTTCTCCAATAACAAAGTGCAGGAGTTTGTTATATAACTCTATACTTTATAATAAATAATATGTTATATAACTAACATCGTGATTCATCCTTTACGGTTAATAATCCATATAGGAAGGCTTTCCTAGGAAATTGACAACGGCTGTATCTGCACATATTACATTATATATAGGTAGTATTCCTCAGATATCCCTTTCATAATTCCCTACTATCGAATGAATGTTGGAATTGAATTGGAAGGTTTTTGTGAGGTTTGGAGGTTGGAAATGTTGACCATATTTGATGGTTTCTATCGAATTACGGTGGCCCTTCTCCCCACCTCCACTTTTCCAACTGTCTCTAATGGACGGGGCCTAATTGCTCATCGTTTCCTCATCAGACAGTCCATTAGAGGAGCCTGGGCATTGTTTCGGGACTATGTGGGAACTGGGGATGGAATGAATCGATGGGAGGAAGTGGAGAGACAGACCAGAGGAATTCAACGCTGAATCAACTCCTCTTCCTCTCTATTTATTCCTTGACAAAGGAAAGAAGGAGCAATCAGCTAATAAGCCCAGACTCAAACACAATAAGCCCATCGTTCCACGTTCCATGTCCACATTCCTCCACTACCCCAACCTCATTACTTTCTCCACGCTCCAAACGTCTTTTTTAAATTCACATGAGGGGTGAGATGGTTGGTGCTATTAAAATATAAATTGTAGTATGTTTAATGGTAAAGACAAGCAATAATACAGTATTAACTTAAAGTTACATATACCTAGTTTAAAAGTAAAATAATTTTCATTACAAAACTTTCTCACTTTCTCCCGAAAGTTCTAACATTTTTAATTCATCGTCTGGATGTCAATATGTGTAAGGCTTCTGACGTTGATGAAAAAACTAGAGAATATTTTTATTTTAATAAAGGATATTATCTAATATGCCAAGGAAGAGTTTGGAAATTCATTCTGAGAATTTCGAATTTGTTCTCTTTCAAAGACCCATCCCTCCCTTTTAATCGCCAAGTTCAAAGAAGTTGAGAGGAAAATAGGGATCCAAAGGGGGAATTTCATTTTTGGATTGAAAGGAAGAGATGGGTTGATTTAATATCCGTTCCGCATCCTCTTATCCTTATTTACTTATTTGACTTGGAGTGGGAAAAGGAAATTTCATTATATACATACATATAATGTTCATGTGTATTCACAGAATTTAGAAATGATGTACGTTTTGGTAATTCTATTCCTAAAGACAGGATGTGATTCACCTCAAATTCTCATTTAATTATTTTCATTTCTCTCAATGGTCTTAAAGCCATATGCCTTCCATGGATAATATAACTGAGGTAATGGGAGTAAACGAATTGGTGAATACAAAGGGAAATCCTCATTTCCCACGTTCTTTCCTTTATGAATCATAAATTGATAGCATTAGGATTGATAATAACCTCCCAAGATTGAGATCAAACTAGGTGAAGAGTATTTAAAAAGGATGTTTTATGGATTCCACTTACCTTCAATTTATTCAATAATTAAATGAAATAGAACTTCCCTTCCGAAAACGGATTTCCCAATGTGTTGAAGCTGATCTAATAATTTTACTAAAAGCTTTCAAACCCCCAAGATAATTGAAAGGAAGAAAGTGGGGTTTTTCTTTCTCTGCTTTCAATTGTAAATACCTCAGAGTCTTTATGTAATATACAATGTGTCTCACTCCACACAGGCACATTGGCAACCATATAAATACAGGTTTACATGTATACTTATTCTTACAAATACAGAATATAATATGGTACATTTATGGTATAATATGTAACAATATAACATGAACTTTGAGTTTTTAAATACTTAGAGTATGTATGTAAACTAGCATATGAAGGTGATTTTGACTCTTAAGGAAATAACTATTATTTAGTTTCGAGATTTCAATCAATGAGCTTTTAAAGTCACTCCATTCTTCATCAGAGGTTTTGTTGGATTGGGAAAATTCTGACACGGAACAATTCCTCCTTGGAAAATGGTGGGAGTGCAGGAGGAGTTGCCTTTTCATTTCACCAGTTTTGTCAAAGGAGGTTGCTCCATTTGCCCCCATTTTCTCGAAGGCTAAAGGTGGCTTTTGCCATCAACATCTCAAATGAAAAGGTGCCGTGAGGGGAAAAAAGGAATCTCAAACCTGACACGAAGAAACAATTCCCCGTGTTTTATAAATCAAAGGATTATTAAATTAATTATTTTCATTACATGTTAATTCTTGGTTCGTGGTGCGGATTGAATAGCATTAGGACGAGGAAAGTTAATGTGGATTGACGTAATCATTGCAGGCCATTATTTATGCTTGGATACATGCCTTTGTTTCTCAACTTTCTCCTCCTTTAGCCATCGTTTGGGAATGGATGGGAAGGGACCTTTGGGTTCGGATGTTTTCGTGTTTGGTGTGGGTGGGTGATTGAACGTTGGTGAATGCCATGATGGGACTCGGCGGTGCGTGAGGAGATGAAGAGCAACTTACGTCTGGTCACATGGAGGTTCAAGTGTTTGGGTTTGAAGTCGGCTGGCCGTCGGCGAGCCCTCGAAGAACCATGGTGGTTGATGGACGGGGAAGGGAGAGGATGAGGACGAGTCGGGGTTCGGCAACTGAATGAGGAACTCGGGTGGTTGTGGAGGAGCCCTCGGTCCGATCAGCCGCGGCGGAGGCCCCGCCGACGTCTCACTCAATGACCAAACCTCTATAATTCGGGATAAATGTACATTAGCACGTAGGAGCCCTTGTGACCGTTCCTCCTCCCTCCGTCCCTGCCATTTGCATGATATGGGCATTTCCGATGCGTCGGCGTTTCTTCATCCTCCGTGCTCTCATTCCCCCGCTCGGAGAATGGTAACTCTTTTCATCATCCGCTCCAGAGAGAACTCGGACCATGAAATTCCCCATCTCAACTCTTCATTAGGTGGGGAATCAGGGCCCATCATGGACGAAGGAACAATTATAATTGCATGAGCAGGGATTTGGAATTCGAAGGTCCTACCGACGAGAGATTAGAGTTATGGATTTACGGGACAGTTGAACAGAGTCATCAATTCAAGAGAATCTCAAGGAGTTATTGATGGGAATGAAAAGTTTTTATCTCTTCCACTTTATTACTCACAGAACGTCAGAACCTATTATGATGTGATGTCTATTGCACATTATTGATACTAAATTTATAATTCAATTGTACAATTTTAACTACAGCTCTATTTATTTCCTCCATAAAATCCCAAGTCGTAAAGTCGGCCAAAGAGTCAAATATTGACGCAAAGGCACGAGTTTTAAAAAAATATTCATTCTGTCTTTTACGATTATTGATTCGAATGTTTTCTCACATTTTCAAAGGGATTTTCCCAAATCAAATGAAGGTCCTTTTCCAATAAAAATATAAAAAAGACGAGAAATTCCTTTGAAAAGGTCTCCTGTTCCGCTGGATCTTATTCTCATTAAATGATGCGGAATGGATGGTGAAAGTTCTTTGGTTGCGTATTTATAAGACTCGCTCTTTCCACATTAAATACAAATACCGTGAGAGAAACTCGGGAAATTATGGATGGAACACATTTAAACCTAACGTCTTTATAAGGATCGATTAAAAGACTCTTTGAACAGTTTAAATACAAGTGGGACAAAAATCGGATCTTTTTCAAATCCCAACTTTTAACTTTGTTTTAAACTCAGTTGATTATCATAATATTTCAAACAGCATTCTTTCTATGGACTGGATATCCTATACTATTGGATTCCTATATTATTTCATAGCTCCGATTTCTTATACAACTATACAGTATACCATATTTGTATGTGTCTTATTATATACTTATGGCAACATTCTCCTTAGTATTACATAAGTATAAAAGTTTATGCCAAATAAAGAGTATGGTATAGTGTGCAAGTATAATATATGTTATATCAGATTATATAAGTTCATATATAGTATACTTCCATACATAAAGTAGTATTAGGGGTATATGAAAGTATTAGAACATTTAAAATGAGCTTTTTGATCCCATTCCTCCTTTCCGGTTTGAAGAGGGAACCCTCGAGTTAAAAGCTTCAAATTTCATATGAACAGTGGAAATTCTTCAATTCAGCTCACTCTCTTCAAATTTTATTTCGCCTCAAACCTTTCACTTCACTAAATTGTTCCTTGCTGACGATCAGCTTTGATCTTGTTAACTTTTAGTACATTGCTCAGCCGTCAAGTCATTTACATCAAATGTTCCATTTACTCAAAATTCATGTTTTAATTCAACATTGGTACATTTAATAAATATAATGGTTTGAATTTGAATACTTATAATAAATAATATGTATAATGTTTCGAATGCAATAATAAATTGTTTAATATAATTCAATACAATCTGATATAATACCAATATTATGAGATGGTATAATACAGAAATGTTGCTTGAAAGAAAGCATCGGTTTTAAAAATAAAGCCAATCGGGAAAAATGAGACGCATTTTGGGGGGAAATTGAAAGCCTTTTACTGTTTACATCCATTGGGTAAAATAGTTGAAAGCAATAGGAGAGAAAGCGGAATTGAAGGTGAGAACATTAAGACTGATTGAGCTTTAATTCCAAGGTTGAAAATCTCATTTGAGCATCCTGGGAATGGTCCCGAAATTATAATAAATATCTCTTTTCTGTTTGTGAATATTTACCTAAAATGTGTATAGAGAATAGTGTACGGTATAAATATACAAAGGCGTATTATACAGTTTCTCTCTCAAGATCAATATTGGTCTTCTCTGGCGTGAGAGAAGGAGAGTGAAGCGGCTCATCTCTTACGTCACACTCACCCAAGTCTAAATCCATTGTCTTCATCTCAATGTCCCCCCACAACTCCCAATTGTCTTAATGAGGAAAGATTCACAATTTCTCAGCACTTTGAGAAATATATTTCACAATTCCCTATTACGAGACTCAATAGGAACAATGGGCTCAAAACTCAAATTTAATGAAAAACCATTTCTAATCAAATGAACTCTTTTGTTAAATTTTGTATTTCAACCAATTTGTAAATATTGATATAACTTGATATCATAAACTTGGAATTGAATGAGAAAGTAAAAAAAATATAATCGAAAAATATAAGATACAAGTATATCTACCTATATCGGAATTTGTCATTCTGAAAATACAATAGCATACATGTAGTTTGTAGGTGTTGTTGAAGTAGTATCAGCATTCTGGAAACATGTATTACCTATATTTACTATACAAGTATGTATATTTTTTATGTAGGTACATATATCAAGGCATAGCTCTACAATAAGGCACATTTTGATTTGGCTGGAATTTGAAACTTGATTTTTAAATCAGTGAGAATTGAATTGTGTATGTATGTATGGATGAACGGAATGCATTTAGGATCCTTAAAGTTGAGAGCATAAGTAAATTGAATAGGGCCACCAAAATGACGTAAGGGATTATTGATTCCAAAGGAGAATTTAAAGGCTCTTTTCCCATTTTTCTTTTTTCATTCCAGCGACACTTCGAACGGGAATAATTCGTGACTTTTGACAATAGGCATTAGGGACTGAGGTCGTGAGGAAGAGAATATGTGAGAAATTCAATATCAAATAGATTTCAAATTCTTTGGGAGAGAAACCTGATCCCAAATCTGTATGTCATTATTTCCTTTGCTTTATGAGGCTCACAAGGAAAGCGAATCTTATTCTAAACAAAAGAAAAACACTTCTACGATCCAACAGAATAAATTTAAATGCCTTTAATATAACATGTAAGTGTATATTTATGTATTTACATACAGTGACGGTACTTTTTATTTACACCACTAGAGATGAACATGTTGACACATTAGTAACTTTTTTATTGT
>JAQGBZ010000584.1:0-29430 GCA_034687125.1 Neelides folsomi
CTAATTAGTAAAATGGATGTTTTTAATGAGCAAATTATAGAAATACGGTATAAATTGAAAATTGAGAACAATCTGGAAACTTTCATTAAAGATATTTCAACAAAATCAATATTGAAAATGATTAAAATTGTATTCGCTAATTTGTCCTTAATGAGCGAAGGGTGATTCGCACCGTTCCGTTCTTACATAAACACAAGCATGAAAAAAGCATCTAAATACTTCCTTAGTTAAATGATTGATTATGATGTCCATTTTTACACATAATTTCCTTTATTACATTACAATAATATTAAAATTATTATAAATTTTATATTTTATCCAATAAAACCAATATTGAGAAAATGGCTTGGAGCGCATTGTAATAAAATAATAAAACCGTTTCCCATCGAACAGTGAAAAAACCCCCAATTCTCAAACCGATGATTTTGAATGGGAATTTAAATATTCGCAGTTTTTTCTTAACCACAGCATTCAATGTTTTATTTCTAACGATTAATTTGGCTTTATTTAGCTTCCAGATGTAGTCGTAGACGTAACAGGCTGGTAAATACACAATTACAAAACTCACGAAACTGGAGATGACGAAGGCCAGTGGAACAATAATGAATCCGTTGAATCCGATCAAATGGAAACATTTCAATGTTCCAATAGCGGTAAATACAATCATGTAGAACAATTGGAAATTTAAGATTCCAAGGAAGAAAGAAAAAAACAAATTGAATTGATTCATTAAAATGTAAATCAAAGAATAGTGATGTTTCAATTTTTCCAGTACTTTATTATCCAATTTAAATGTTGAATATTCCGAGCTAAATTCATGGAAATTTAACTATTTTTTAATTTTATTTTTAAGCATATATTTTATGTACTTAATTAATAATTAATTAATGAACTGTAAAAACGACTTCTATAAACTAAATTTAAATGTTATGAAAATGAAAAAGGGCAGCTTTTAATTATCTAACCTCCTTTTAAAAATGCTTTATTAATTCATAACAATTATCTAATTGAAGAAGCAATGTTAAAAAAATGCATTTATAAAAAGGGGTAATCTCTAGTGGCCCCATTTCATTTTCATGGCAATATTTTAGATTAGAAAAGTCATTTTTCACAAATGAATCGATGAGTATTCTCCATTTCACCAAGCGAGCTAAATGAATTTTTGAAAAAGTTTGAAAAAGGGTTGAGAATTTTTCAAAATTTTCAAAGACTCAATTAGTTCTCTTGATGAAATGAAGAAGAATGATTAGTAATTTTACATTTTTATAATTTTTAGCAAAGAAATATTTGTATAGAAATGAAATGAAAAAATGAAACCAAACACAGTTCCCAAAAGCATAATAATAATCGAATTGAATAATTCAAATATTAAAAAAATCACGAAAGAACAACTCAATTTTGATTTAATTTGGAAAATGGAATATAAAAATAAAATATTATTCGGATCGTATAAGAAATAGAAAAAATAGACGGAACCAAAAAGCAAAAAAATTGAACCATTTATCCTTATCCATGAAATCATTAGCAGGTCAATTAAACTGAGAGTTTCTAATTAATTTTTAAATATAAATAATTATTCAAAATTATTAATATATCAATGAAAGTTCCAAATTTAATAAAACTTACTTTTATCATAAAATTTATTATTTATCATTATGAGACTATTAAAATAATTGACAAATTCGTGGCCTTTTTGATTAAACAAGAAAAGAAAATAAAAAATGAAAGAGAAAATAATGAACGCCATAATTGAAGTGATGATTTCTAAGATCGAATATTTTCCTCCAATTTTTTCATGCCAAATGGAAGAAAAACGATAGACGCAATAAAAACAATTAATGGAAATGAGAAAAGAGTAAAAAATGGAAAAGACTATTCGGCCATCAAATGACAATTTCCCATTTTTTAATTTGAACGGAAATATTTTTAAGTCGGAAATAATTTTAATTAAAACAAAAGAGTCATGAAGTTGTTTAGAGTTCAACATGGTTATAATTCAATATTCAATATTCAAAACTTCAAACGTTGGATATATTAAATAGAAAATATTTACTGGCAATCCAGGCTCCGTATAGTTGGAAAAAATGGTCAATTATAGCTATTTAGTTAAAAAATTTTAACTATAACTTATAGTTAATTCTATATCGATACATGTATATAGTTAAAGTAATTAACTACAAATAACTACAATTTTTTCAAACTCTTCAACTATAACTAAACTATAACTATAGTTTATAGATAACTATACGGAGCCTGGCTTGCAATAAACAAATTTTATACTTTATAATATGCTTTAATTAATATATTGGCTTATTAAAATTGCATATACCTAACTTCTTTATAAATGAAGGTAGTTAATGAACTTAATTGTGAAATGACTATGCAAAGTTTGTAAATTCCAAATATTTTTAATTAAAGTAATTATGTTATGCCAAATAGTAAAATGGATGGTTTTAATAAACAAATAAAATTATATTTTAAATTGGAAAATGGGATCAATTTGGGAAACATTCATTAAACATTTATGAAAAAAAACAATTATGATATACGATAGGGTTCAGCTAGAATTTTTGTCAACAGATTAACAAAAATCTGTTTCTTGCAAAATGTGTTTCCAACGTGCAAAATGTGTTTCCTTACCTTTTATCGCAAGATTTAGAATAATGTCTGATAATTATTTCTACATTCCCCATTTAATAATTAAATGCGATATAATTTAATTGTCGCAGAATATAGTAGTTTACTCACATTTTATTTCAACTAACCCCATTAAACATCTTTTTCTTAATATAAATATATCGCATGATTTAAAAATAAATAACAAAATTATTTCAACCGACCCCGTGCAATATACAGCCGCCTTCAGGTATATTCACATACCATTCTCACCCGTCATATATATGATCCTAACTTTTTTATATTTCATTTTATCTATCCATTTCTTTACCTCAATTTTACCTATTATATGTACTAATAAACAGGCAATTATTAGGCAAATTGATTAACAAACAACAGAGTTTAAAATCGTAATGTGGGGAAAATATAAATTTTAGCGCTTCATGAGTATTCATATACTTGAGTCTTTATACAATTTATACTAGAAATGTTTCCAATCTATTGGTAGTTTTTAAGTATAATCATGATAAATTCTAGAAAAGAACATAATAGTAAGTATTTATGTGATTCCAATTTGATTTCATATCAAAATGGGACGAGGGAAAGAGCATAGGGTAGATAGGGCAATACCAAAGAAAGTAACAATTGACCCCTTAACATCTACCTAAATATATTTTAATCGTTGTTTTTTAGGTGTTCTTCATTCATTTGAAGTTTCCGAAGGTGTTCAAATTCATGATTTTCGGTTTTTTTATCATTGATAAGTGTCTTGAGTTTTCAATGGTGAAGGTGGTGAGTTTCTGGGCATTTTATGTTTTTTCACCATGGTGAGGGTGGAGAATTCATCATGGTGACGATGGTGAAGGTTCCCTGGTAAAGGTGGTGAGTTTCTAGGCATTTTATGTTTTTTCACCAGAAACAGATTTCGCTCCTACACCGGTTGAGATAATTTTGTTATTTATTTCTAAATCATGCGATATATTTTTATTTAGAAAAAGATGTTTAATGGGGTTAGTTGAAATAAAATGTGAGTAAACTACTACATCCTGCGACAATTAAATCATATACCTAATTATTAAATGGGGAATGTAGAAATAATTATCAGACATTATTCTAAATCTTGCGATAAAAGGTAAGGAAACACATTTTGCACGTTGGAAACACATTTTGCAAGAAACAGATTTCGCTCCTACACCGGAGAAAATTTTTTGAATTTAGGACCTATCTATAATACTTTCTAAATTTTCAACTAAAACTAATACATATGATTAATTTTATAAGAATACATTAAATATTAAAAGACAGACTAATGCATTTCAATGATATAAAAGAAAATAGAAATACAAATCATTAAAAAATATACTACAAAAATGCTAACAAAATCCTGAAGATTAAAAGAACGATTCAAATTGTTTATGGACGATTTTTTTTCGAATCTGCTCAAATTATTCAATTCATAGTTCGGCGGAATTGCTCTTTCAAAATTTTTTATGGTTTTATTGAAATTCATGTTTAAAATTTCAATATAGTTTTTGAAATATAGTCTTCTAGTTGCAATATTTCTATTGTATTTTCAATGCTTGAAAATACCTGTTTCGAAATATGAGAACAATACAGAGGAAAAAATTTCATTGACAATATCTATTGATAAATACCAATAGGATTTTTGATAAATAAAAGATTTTGGTTTAATTTCCATTGGTTGAAATGAAAATATTTCATTTGAAAATGACGAGAACAAATATTTAATATATTCTATTTGTTCTCTGCAATGAATAAATGCCCATTTGTGGCCAAGCTTTTGAATAAATTTATTTTCATACATGATAAATTGATCATTTTCCTCTATGATTTCTCCATTGCGCATCGCGTAAAGTGTAAATGAGGACTTTATTACGAAGTTAAATACTAATTGATTCAAATCTTTCCCAAATTTTTCCATGAATGAAATTATTTTTGCTCTTTTTCTTATTTCAACAGTATTTTCATTTTTAAACTTATTAAAAAAATTAAAGTCTATTAAATAATCATTAATTACATTATTTACTGAATAAAAATTAATATTTGAATATGAGAGTTGTTCAAAATTTTTTGGTATTTCTGGTTCGCTCCCTAATGACATCAAGGAATAAAGTCTTCCTTTATATCCTGCTGAAAGGACAAATATCATCAGTAGAAAAATTAACATTAAAATTAACATTATAAAACTTTTCAATCTAAGATTTGACAAACTACTCGGTTCTAATAAAAATAAATATATGAAATGAAGAAAGACACTATTTTTTCTTTTATCAGTAAATGGAAAATAAAAAGTAACTAATTGTAAAACAAATGCCAATACAATAAATAAAATGAAAAGAATCCACAAAGTGAGTTCAAAGGGTTTAATTAAAATGAACCAATCAAAGTGACTTTTTTCAACAACGATTATAAAAGATACGTCAGCATTGTCCAAACCCCCGTCAAAAATAGATAAACGATAACCTGTAGCCCTTGAATATAAACTATCTTGCCTGGTTTTAAATAGAAATTTTTGGAAACTATAAAGTAAATAAATTCCATTATTATTATTTGTAAAATTATATTTTTTTTGGACTTCAAATTTTATGCACTGTTCTTCGTCAATAAGATTATAGTAAATGGCTTCGCAAGTTTTAAAATCATAATATACCGTATGAATATAATCCATATTTAATAAAGATCTTTTCCAAGATCTCAATAAATATTTTAACAATGAAGAATTGAATTTATTAAAAGTTTTGAGCTTAATTGGCAATTTCAAATACATTTTTAGATTCATCATACGATTTAAGCAAAGCAATTCAAATGAAAAATTCTCAGACTGAAAAAAACTTGTGATCAATTGCATGTTATAAAAACCAGAGAAAAGATCCTCCTCAATAAATTTTATTTCATGAAAAGAAGTATTTGAAGATAACACAATAATTGAAAATGTTATTGAATTAAATGAA
Organism: Neelides folsomi; assembly: GCA_034687125.1. NCBI lineage: Eukaryota > Metazoa > Arthropoda > Collembola > Neelipleona > Neelidae > Neelides > Neelides folsomi. The sequence goes on from JAQGBZ010000584.1 coordinate 5,589, forward strand.
GGATTTTTTATTCTTAAGTGATAAGAATACCTGGTGTTTTCGGCATGTTTATATGTTTCATTATTCCAATCGGAATTTGGTTTGAATAGTAATGGCAAAATGTAAAAAGCTGCTTTGCATTTCGAATATTTTGTTAGAAATATATTTTTCTTAAAATTCAAAATTGTGTATATTTTTCTATATTCGTATTCTCTATTATATTGTTTTATGGACAATGATCTGTTTAATTGATAAAATAAATTGAGATATTGATGAGAATTAACATTTTCATGTAAAATATTTTCATTCCAACTCCCAACTAACTCAACTTGGCAAAAACTCATTGCTAATAAATTCTTATTAACTGAACTTGTATTAACTTTATATTCAAAAAATAAATTATTAAAGATAGAGTTAGCAAAGAAAAATATATTTAATAAAATAAAAATTATCTTAAAATTAACTCTAGCCATTCTGAATTTGTAGAATTCTATTTTAATTATAGCATATTTGGTTTCAATTACAATTGAATCTTATTTTATAAATACAGAGTGGCCCAGTAGTCGATAGGTTTTTTTAAAATTGATAACTTTGAGATGGTTAATGATAAAATAATATTAAGATACAAAATATACAAAAATATATTTATTTATGAAATTTTAATTATCTATAAATCATTGGTAAACTATCTGTACTTCTAAAAATAATTGATATAAATATTATATTTGAGTAATGTATGTATAGTATATATATAATATATTGGAGTGTTATATACAATATATTATTATATGACAAGCTATAAACTAAAATTTTCAAACCCTAAATAAACGACAGCTATTTTTCTTTGGGATTCGCTGAAATCCCGGTTACAATGTGCAAACTAGTGTCGCTTTCAGAGGTGCGTCGAAGTTAATGGGTCTCAATTGACAAGTTAAAGCTTATTTTTATATAACATGATATATAAGGTATGTATCTGCTAATTTTTATGAAATTCGGTTACTGAATAAAAAAGATATTACTGATTTAAAAAAACCTATCGACACCCGGACATAAGGTAAAATACAAAATTTTAATTTTCTTGGGAGCCGCATACACAAAGCATTTTCCCGGTATATTGGATAAATAATTCAATAAATTGCTGAAAAATAAACAACTAAATATGGCACTTCACACAATTAAGTAATAAGGCACTCAATGTCACTTTAATTAGGGAAATGGAGAAACCTGAAACTTGTGATGAAGAGGTCGAAGGAACAATAGGGAAGGATTTGGAGGAAAATTTCCCAATGGGCATTTAAAATACCGAAGATGTCCAAAAAAAGGAAAATTGTCCAAAAAGTCAAACAACGCCTCGAGACTGAAACCTTCAAAACTCCGAAAGCTCCAACAGGTAGAAATAGGGGTTTGAGGGAATTAAGTCTCAAGAAAATTTACAATTTAAATCGAGAAGGGGTGAGGTATCTGGCCAGTTGGGTGGAGGAACAGCCAAATGATGGCTTTACTCAACTGGTACAGATTAACTTACACAAAAGTATCTATGCCTCATCGAACCTTCTCAATTTTCAAGATTATTTAATTAAGAACAAAACTCATGCATCAAACAAAAACAACATTCCTTGCATATGCATAATTCAAAAACCATATCACATCAATGGACAGGTGAAAGAATTTGGCATGTGCAGCAATAACATATTTTCATACATAAAGGTACAAAACAACACCCTCCCAGGGCTACCATCACTGTAATGAAGGATGTGCGAGTTGAAAAACTAGTGCAGTTTTGTAGTAGAGATATGGTAACAGTGGAGGTAAATACAGGTAAAAATCAATTCATAATATCATCTGTATACATGCCATATGAAAACGACAATCCTATAACAATAATACTAATGGAATTGGTGAACTACTGTAATGTGAAGAGAATGCCTTTAATAGTGGGTTCGGATTCAAAGTCGCATAACATGGCTCGGACATAGACAGTAAAGGCACTAAACTACTAGAATTTATTATACATGACCTTTATATCAACAACAAAGGTAATAAACCAACATTTGTGATTAAATACAGGAGTGAAGTCTTGGATTTGACATTCTCGATGCCATATGGGGTAACTCGCTGATTAGAGAATGGAAAGTCGATGAAACTGAATCACTGTCTGATCACAGATATATACAATTTAAAATTAAAACAACAACTAGCGAGGTAATCTGTAATAGAAGTCCTTGTAAATGTAGCTGGGACATTTACAAAACAAGATTATAAGAGACGAAAGACGTTGAAACTGGTAAAATTGACTCAATAGAGGATATTGAAACCAGAAACAATGTCATTGCCGTGGCGATTATTGAATCTTATAATGAAGCTAATCCAATCAGAAAATTAAAAATAAAAAAATGTATTCCATGGTGGAATCCCGAATTAACAAAACTAAGTAAATATTTTTTATTATCGATTTATTTCAGTTTAAATAATATAATTTAAGATACATTATTTAATTCAAAGTATGACACAACCATCTTTTCGATTGTCTCTCAAAAGAGAACTCTTCTGTGAAGGATTGATTTTAATGGAATTTTGGGGTTTAGGGTTATTTGAGCTAAAGGATTGATGATGGGAGTGTGTGTGTGAAGGCGGATGTTTTGGTTCCCCGCTTTGTTGGTTTGTCCAATACGGGTTAATACAAATGGGTTGAATTACCCTTGAGGAGACCGGTGAGTCTCGGGAGGATTCGTTTGTGGTACAGAAGCCGCTTTCTCTCAAATCCCCGATTGTACGCCGTCCGTCGATCGTCGCAAAGAGTCAACGTCTTCACAGCACCACACCACTAAAACAAATCATGGGATATAATAGGAAACCAATTTAAGCCATCTCTCTTTGTAAATACTTAGGGCTTGTTAGTTATGCAATACCTATGTGTGTCATACGCCTGAGATTTAATATCCAAAATTATGATTAACTATTGGAGTATGAATAAAGAGGAAAGTTGGGAAATATGAGGGAAAATTGGTTGAATGAATGATATTGAAAGGGTATTTATCTCCTTCTAGTCCTTGTGGTGAAAGAAGGGCTGGAGAATCATTATACTAATATTATGATCATCATTACATTACAACGGTTCTTATAACTTGGGGAGAGTTCGGAGTTGGGAAGTTGGAAGCATCTGTCTCCCTCAGCACTGCACTATTCATTTCACTACTTTGACTTTGAGGGAAACTTTCAAGGGGAAAATGTAATATCTGTATAATGAGAAAGGGAACATCTTTATGGAATCATGTCAGTTCTGATATGAAAGATCTTCATTTAATTGTTGATGACTCAGAGTGATTTATCCAAAAACCCAAACATTTGAATTTATAATAATTGAACTATTAATTATTTTATTTTAATTGTAATTAAGATAATTACCGCTTGAACGAGTTCTTTAGATTGTCGCGATGTGATTTTGATGACCAATCCCGTAAGTTCTTCAATGAATGTAGGATCTTGTACAAGCCGTTCTCTGTTGGGCTCGCTCTTGATGCAGATGTTCCTGATGAGCTTAAGTGTAACAATTTGAAGAGTTTCAGGTGATGTATCCCTGAAATGAAATGAGAGAGAAAGTTTGAAAAGAAATGAAAATAAATCTATTTATGAGACCTCCCAGGGTCCCTTCAATTGGTGAGAACCAGAACTTTGTTCAAATCCATTTTTACTTCAGTTTACTTCTTATCAAAAACTTTTTCTTTTTTAAGTCCTCAGGTATGAAAAAGGATCTTGTTAGTTTTACGTGTTATGCATAGCAATGAATCAATATAATATACAAGTAGGAAAGAGGAGTAGGTTAGGTTATTTAACGTAACGTAATTTAACATTAAAAGTAAGTTTAGATAAAAAGTAAACTACGTAGGCTATAATATAAATTTATACTATATGAAGTATAAAATCCTATCTGACCGATATATCAAATTTTATGATGATTTTTGTATTAAGAAGGAATTGGTTGGACTTTAGTGATAAGTATATTTGATGTATAGGAGAATTTTTTCATGTATGGTGATTTTTATTACTCTAAGGATTGGTCAATCATGTGAAATCCTTTATCATCGATAATTTCAGGGTAACCAGGCGTGAGAACGTGAAGAAGGTCCATAGTCAGCTCTCGGAATTCGCTCGCCACTGGTCTGAAATTTTGAATGAGAAAGGACAGTGAAAGGAATCAAGTTGGAATTCCCAATTCAATTTTCACTTTTGGGATGGAAAGAGTTGTAAAATTTCATATTTGCACTTCAAAAAATATATTTCCCCTTGGCCCAAATTGAATGAAGGGTGTAAAAGGGACAGAATGAATATTTACTATTGGAGTAAAAGATTGAATACGTCATGAGGCGAAAATCTGCAGTTCCAGGGCCAGCAACACACAATCGGGTCCAAACGCTGACAATGGTGCAATAGGCGTCAGAGTCCAAAGCTTCTTGTCTCTTCTGTGGCCTCCTTTTTTATGGCTGTCTTCAGATTTCTAATTTTTCACGAAGAGTTATTGGATTGGGAACTACTTCATTCAGAATTGCCTGAATAAAAACCAAGAGTTTTATATTTATATTTAATATGGTTTAAACCAATATACTATCTGTAATGTAAGAGATTTTGCATTCAATTGTTTTTGACAAATACCTTTATTTCATTGATGAAAGCAGATGCCATATTTTTAATTTATAATAAATTTCTGAAAGCTTAAATAAATGTAAAATAACGATTGTTTGATAAAACCCTATCTATACCATGCATCAAATACAAAAAAATAAAAATCTTTTTTATGAAATAATTAATTAAAAGTCAAAAGAGTTGATCAAATCTAAAGCATCTGTTTCTAAAGAGCCAATTCTATCCAGAATCATAAAAATAGTCATTTTTATGGGACTACAACTATGATATTATCATCATTCATCAAACACTATGATTTTTTAATATTATCTTGTTATATATACTTAAAAGTGTTTATATTGAAATATCACGCATCTCATGCGTGAGAAATTGGAAAGTTCTCATAAAGGAAAATGAGAAAATAATTTTGGCACACAAATTAAATGATAAAACTTTGTATGTGTATTATTTTACATCGTAAATATTTATCATTATCATCAACGGTTCGTTTAATCAATTTATTATTTAGTACTACGTTCAATTTCAAACTAAAATAAGATTTACGTTAAATACATTTTTTTATTTAATGTATATTAGACCTATATAATTTTTTATTAAACTAATTCTCGGAAAATAAAATTCCTATTCATTAACCAAGGATAAGATAAATATATAATTATATAACTTATGATGATAAAAACTAACATGAATATTATGAACTTTGTAAAGAGTTATTTATAATAAGTTAATAAGGTAGCACCTTACTATTTTTCACTCTACTAATTTTAGTTGGCTGGTTCATAAACGTAAGTACTCATGTAAAGAAAATCAAGTATTTTTAACAATTTATTTTATTAACGTTCGTAATTGAATAGTTGTATTGTAAGTTGTAACATCGAAACTATTTTTAAATTTTTATCCAAGAATTTGTGAAAATTAAAAGAAATTAATGGCTTCAAATTATAAAAAATTTAAATTCATTTTGATCTTATTTTGCCAACTTTTCCTAATTGTCGTATCTGACGATAGCAAGGTTTGATTTCTTTCTTACTTTAACTATTTTCATTTTAATTTAGTTAATAAAATTGTATTAAGAGTGAAATAAGAGGGAAATTCGAAGGCGCAAATTTTAAAATATCTGTCATTTTCTTTGAATTGGTGGCGCTTTACTTGGACTTTGACTTTTCCTTGGAGCTTAAAGGTATTAAAGGTTTGTATATCATAAAGATGTAAATACATAGATGGTCAAAAGGATAAAGTTAATAAAGTGTGGATTTTTGAATAGATTATCAGAGAAAATCAATATTGTTGAATATATGAGAGTTTTCCATTCTCGCACAAAGCACTCAAGTTTACAAAACAGTGTCTTCAATATTTTCTCATATCTAAAAATTAAGAGCGTAACGGGAACAAAAGTCGCTTTTGTGTCATTCCATCTTTTCACATGCAACTTCAGATAGTGCTAAATAAACTTACTTTATACATCGAATTTATAAGTATAGACGATACATAAATATCTTAGGTTTATGGTAATATCTTCGAGATGTTCAGTTTGTTACTTTATATGATATACAATGTTCGCCTATCGGTGTACATAAGCTTAATAAATAGGATGAAAATTTTAGGTAACCCAAATTTTTAGTTTTCTACACAGGTGTAGGTGCATGACGCATATTAATGGTCGTGAAGTTGAGTAGGGACGGGAGAGATAGATCGAATGTGTCCATTGAACCAACAGGGCAAAAACAAGGCCTTTCCATTTATTGACTTGTTAAAATGCGGCTCAAATTCATTCGCACGGGGAAAGGAAGAGGAAGTGGAAGTTCTTTATTTAAAGAGGAAATTAATAAATTAAAATATTTAAGTCAGTGAAAGTGTCTCCTTCGATTAGTATGTTGAAATAATAGCCATCGGGGTTCTTTGAACATTTCATTAAATCTCTCCTTTCGCTCATTGCAATAAAACTCGACTTTCCTCCTCGGCTCGAATTTGAGATTTGGGAGAGATTTGAGTGGTGAGACTTTAGTGGGGCGAATATTGTGTTTGAATGTGGAACCCGAGAACAGTAATGACATGAAAGGAAGGGAATTTCTTCCCCGTGGTCCTTTTCTCTTTAAAACTCCTTTCCTCTACCCGAGACGGCGGAGATGAATTTGAATAGACGAGGTCGAGCCAAGACGGCAGCGACCGCAACAACTTTGAAAGGACCAAGGTGGGATAAAGAGCAGCGAGCCTTGAATTTATTCACTTCAACCTCATCACCTCAGGCAGGTGTTTCATCTACCCACTTAAACATTACACATTAGCACCCGCGTTTACGCCTTCCTTAAAATTTAATGAGAATAATGGAAATTTCAGCTCTTTTTCCTTATTCGCAAGTATAGTAGAAAAATAATAGTTCCATGCTTTTATTCATAATACTCACCATGTAATATGTATACTTATTATTTAGAATTACTAGTACAAGTATGTATTACATATATGCTTGATCTTGTTTGCTTTTCAATTCTGTGGAATCTTCATGCTTTTTGATCCAATTTAAATAATGTTGAACTTTTCCCGTTTGGAATATTTACAGGAGCGGGAATGGTTTTCCGCGACTCTCCCTGTGCCAAAAAGCAGCCAGAGTGCCAAAAGGTTCGTGGCCAAACCCGCTCCTTCTCTCATCAATTTATCAGCCAATTTGCCCTCAAGTTCTGGTCAGTTGTTGAGGGACGTAAAGCTCCTGCGAACCTCCACTTCCAAATTAAAAGGGATGACAAGAGTTGGATTAGTTCATGGGTTTCTTCCTCCGCCTTTTTCCATTTTATCTCCAAGTTCTCCTTCGGCCCATCTCGTCCTCCCAAGGACCTTTCCCAAAAAGCGAAATCTCTGCACCAAGAAATGCATTCCGACAAATCCAAATAACATTACGAGCTACGAGTCTAATACGAAAATGTCTGAGCGGAAGTGTGAGAAGTTTGAGGAAATTGACGGGAGCAGAAGCCCAAGCCAAGAAGGCCATATTACAAATGTGTCCCTTGAGAGGAGGAAAAAAAGATGGAAGAAACAGGGCAGTAGGGAAAAGACAGAAGAAGAAATTCGCCCAATCGTGGGCCGAGCGACTGTCTCCGATCTGAGTATCAATAAACTTGGGAAAGAAATGGGTGAGCGAATGCAGGTGAGTCGAAGTGAGGAAGAGAAAAGGAAAAATCCCGAGTCCATTCGCATGGACAAACTTGGCCTCAAGATGTTCCCTATCATTGGACCAGGCGAAGGGAACCTGAAACTCATCTCCCTTCAGCATAATTTAATTAGTCGCGTTGACGGCCTGCCACAGGCTTTCAATCACTTACTCGTACTCGACCTGTATGACAACAAAATGGAAAGGATGAGCGGACTCGGAACTTTGTCATCACTCCGGGTTCTGCTTTTGGGAAAAAATCGGTAAGAATTTGTAAAAATTCGGGGTTTTTATCAAAATTCGGAGTTTTTATCAAAATTCGTCTGAAGTTTGAGAAAAATTTGCGAAAATTGTTAAAAATTTATTGAAACGGGTTCTTAAAAAATATTGGAAATTCTGTGATGGTTGTAATAGAAAGGAGATAAATATTTCTCACACTCCTGGAGATTTACAACGAAAGGGAAGCTATTGGGAAAAGGATAGATTTTTATCTTTATGTATCACAAGCTGTTATGATAAAAAGGCTATGTGATTTATTCCACTCTTCATTCCCATGCAGGGCGCGAATTAAATCAATTCCATTATTCACAAAATCACAAATGGAAGAAATAAATTAAAATAATGCCATTTGATGATTCCCATTTGGATAGTAATGGAGGCTTCTTTTCCTAATTTAGATTCAACAATTTGACACAAAAGCCTTTAAAATATTCCCCTTCAAAAAAGACAATGATTTTGAGCAAAGAAGTCATAAAGTAAATTATATGAAATTATAACCAACTACAATTTACATACTTTATTAGTCATAAATATACCATATACAAATACAGTGGCTTTATGAATACAATACTATTTACTATTTACATTGTTATACTCACAGTCAGTATATGTATACAATACATATTATTTATGATATATTGTCACATTTATCTTTATTTTCTTTATATTAGTTTATATGTGAAAATAAAGGAAAGGAAAATGAGTGAAATAATGTATGGAAAGTGTTTGAAATGAAATGGTAATCTGTGCAGAAATGTTTGGAGTATAGCGATGACCCTGGTAGTGGAATTGATGGACAAATGGATTTCATTTCCATTAGCACACATTCATCTAGTTGATGTCCACAATGCCCTACATTCCCCTTGAAGGAATGGGGGAAACTAATCAAGACAAGGCAGACAATGATTTATGACCGCCGTCTAAATCCGACGGGACAGACTTGTAAAATAAAGGAAACGGTGAAATGGTGATGGAAATGGGATTTTGCGGGGAACACTTTTGAGATCTCTCCTTTCTTCAAGGGCTGAATCCCTTTGTTGGCGGCAGCGGAAATGAAATGACTGGTTTCTCTGTAGAATCCGGCGGATCGAGGGATTAGACGGACTAAAACGACTTGAAGTGTTGGACTTGCATGGGAATCAGCTGCGTTACGTCGATAACTTGGGCTCACTCTCGGCACTTCGCGTCCTCAATTTAGCAGGAAACCTTCTGAGGAACATCCGGAACTTGGGGCCCTATGGACTCGCTTCCCTCAATGAGCTCAATCTCAAGAGAAATCGGATTCGGAACTTGGATGGGCTTCAAAAAGCCCCGCACCTCAAAAAGCTACTCCTTGCCAATAATGAAATCTCGAGGTACAATAATGACCCGGGTTAATCAACTACATTGTCAGTCTTCACAGCTTCCACTTTAATTTACTATCACCATTCATTACCATACATCTGGAATTAAACTTTTCTTGCCAACTTTTATACATTTCCTTATACATAAGTTTTTTCCTAATATGAAAGTACATGCAATTTTTATATGTTACACAACATGTTACTTTTGCATTTTATTGAATAGATTCGTTTAAAAATTCAATAGCAATCACAAATGTTTGTACATAATTTAAATATGTTAAAGTTTAACTTTTAAATTGAGATTGAAATTATTAATAGAAAACTACTGTTTAAACTGAATATCAATTACAAATTTTGTCAGACTTTTCTTTGCTTGTTTGATAAAAATTTAATTCGCTGCTTTTAAATGAAAATATTAGCTTTGACATTCCTTTTTGCAAGACAAACATTATTGATTGAAACCCAATTTGTTCAAGAACAATTTTATGGAAAAATCTTGTATTTTTTCTCAATTTAACCAAAAATATTACGTTGTCAAATTCTAATTCGTAAATTCATAATATGTACAGGGTGGGCCATAATTATCTTTCTATTTTATGCGGTTGTTTATTTAAATAAGAAAGATACCCACCTTGCATGTATATATAAAGATTATATTTTTATTTTTATTATTTCATTTGTTACAGCTTTTCTGCCCTCAATGGATTGAAAAAATTGTTTCAACTTCAAGAGTTGCTCTTGGAGCAGAATCCTCTTTGTGGTTCCATGGATTACCAAAGTCAAGTTCTGACTGTTCTCCCTCTCCTCGAGACTTTAGATCGATGCCCAATAAACGACCAGATGAGATTAGATGCGAAAATATGGGCTCGACGGCGAGTGTCCGAGGAGGAAGAAAAACGAAAAGAACGTGCAAGACTCCGAACAGCTCCCACTTTCTTGGGCTCCCGTGAGGAAATCATTTACGAGGCCCGTCGACGGTGGGAATCGGTCAAAAACTTTGTAAAAAACACGAGCTCCAAACCTCATCCTACAGGAAGAGAAGAAGAAGAGAAAGACGTGGAGGGAGTTGAGATCTTTCCCCCTTCCAATTCCCCAACACTTTCCCACCGAGAAGAAGAATGTGAAGGAGGGATTCTGTCCGACCCCCCCACCCACGTCTTTCATATGATTGATGATCTTTCTCCTCAACCTCGTGTCAATAGCAATAAAACCAATTTTCCCTCTCTGTCTCCTCCTGCTGTTGGTGGCGGAAATAAAAAACAAACGTCAGTCGACCAACATGACCAGACCCCCGAAAAATCTTCCAAAAATAATAACATTGATTCTCCGCTTCCACAATTATTGCCCAGTGGAACAAGAAAAGAAATTGAAAGTGAAGCCGAAATTAGTCTTAATGAATGTCAAAATGCGGGAGCATTGAATGAACCTCAAACCAATGATTTAATTGAACCTGAAGTAAATCAAACAATTGAAGGTGAAATTGAGGTAAATAATAAAATTGAAGGTGAAATTCCTCATAGAGCTATTACAACTATTACTCCAGGAGAGATCATAAAAAACGAAGAGGGGAAAATTGAAAAAATGAGTGAAGATCATTATGGAAGTTTTATATCCAAAGATGTGAGTTTTATCCCGAGCGATGTGAGTAGACCGATGACTAAAATTGCCATCGTTCGACCTGTGGTGAGAGCACCTTGTGAACGAATCAGCTCGGCCGTTTCCTCCGCTCTGGGACGTGGGCTGAGGGATATTCAAATAAAAGAACAAGATGAAAAGGGAAGTTGTGAATGCATAGAGAAAGTTGGACAAATTGCCCAAAGTTTTCTTACTCAATTCGGGAGGGAAACGGGCGAGGAAACCGTGTTTGAAGTTGAGGAAGAGACCATTGAGGAGGATTGTTACGAGGTCCAATTAGGAGTCAAAATACCTCCACCTCAACTTACAGCTATGGGAAGTGAGGAACAATTCAGAGAAAAAACCCAAGAGGAACCTCAGCCCAACATACAAAAACTCAACATAGAAAAATTGAACATAGAGCAAAAGATAGAACAATTTAAGATAGAACAGAACATGGAAAAGATAGAACAACTAAACACGGAAAAGATGAAACCAGAGAATGCAAATTCCGAGCATGAGAAAGGAATCTCTTTGGGAAGGATCTCACAGGGAAGAATAGAAAAGTACTCGGAGAAGTCTTCAGAGAAGTGTTCAGAGAAAGAAAAGAATGAAGGAAGTAAGAAAGAAAGAAAAGCGTCTCTTGGGAGATCATCCACCCGTCGTTTGTCGGCTGTTGGTCGAAGTGCATCAACATCTCTTCCCCCCACTCACCCCGAAACGGGGAATTGGAGTGAATTTGACAATGGCGGTTTCCCCATTTCCCCAATCCCCAATTTGAGTCAGAGGGAGAGTGAAGGGGGGAATAATGAAAGTTGCTTTAACTCCAAAAGAAGGAACAAGTTATCATGTTTAAGAAATCTCAAGAGTGCGAGCCTTGATGTGCCTTTTACTTCTTCTGCCTCTGACAGCTCAGAGGAAGAAACCGACCAGAGTCACAGAACAACCAAAAAACAAACTCTTCCTGCATTGAAAGGACGAACAAAAGTAAGACTGCACTTTTCATACTTTCCCTTACGCAACTTACGCCAATTCTTAAACTATCATTCAATTGGCTTATACTTATATACAGATGTAAACTCACAAGTACAGATATATTCTTACTTATATTCTTACTTATAATCTTACACCAAAAAGAACTTTTGAGGATGAGGATTGAGAGATATAGGGAATGTAATAAATGTATGTTATAAAATATATCAAAAGGGGTTAAAACTTCTCTTTCCACTTCACACCTTTATGCCCTTTTCCACTCTAACTTTCCTCTCAAAACGAACAAGGTTTCCTTTTTGCTCATCTCACTTTAATCTAATTTTCTAAAAGAATAAATTCTTTTTTCCCCGGAATTCTTCATGGGTGGTTCTGATTTGGGAAATCAGGGAAGTTGGAGGAAATGAATTTGACTTTATTTCACATTTGTTTCAGCGTGGTGGGGAAAGGAGTTCAGCAAGAAATATATCCAACAACACGACAGCGGTCACGCCGCGGAGACCGCAAACAACCAGAGGATTTGAAAGAGGAAGATTATTAAAGAGATCGGATTCTCTGGCCCAGTTAGAAACAACCCCGGCATTGCCGATTAAAAAACAAGGAGCGGATTATTTAGTGGAGATTGATGGAAAAACACTCAATGTTTATGGCCAAGGAGCACTCAAGCATACACTTACGGTTTATTAATAAATTAATTAATCATTACAACTTTAAATAATTTAACAGTATAAAGTAAGTTAATTAAAAATATTATTTTATTAATTATTAAAATTGCTTTATTTAAATAATTAATTAAAATTTACTTTAAAGTTATCAACTTGTAATAATAGAGAAATGTTTTATTGTTCAGAATCAGGCCCAATCCGTGAAACAAGATTATTGTATTATTAACTCAAACTTTTCAATGAAAGCGAATTGAGAGAAAGCTTATGCTTTTTCGTATGATATAATTTAAATAGAAAAGACTTGTTGTTAGTTTCAGGAATTCATTTTATAAAGGAGGATTAGTGCTAAATGAAAATTCCAACAGATGATGAAATTTTGAGGTTTCTGGAAAGGGTTTCTGGAAAGGGAAAGGGTTATTAAATAAGTTATTTATTTAAGATTAAAATTTAATATTCCATGACCAAGGGAGAAATGAGTTGTTTGATAAGTGTAAATGTTGTATTACTTACATTTGGAACCTGATCCCAGTCCATTCCTCGCATGTTTCTAATAAGTGTTTGATTCAACAGGGATTTTCCTGTGGAACAACAGGAAATGTGAGCAGTGTAAAATTCCACTATATCTCTTATGACAGCATCATTCCATTCTTCGGGAAGCTGAGACAGATTTATCCCTCCCTCGAGCACTTCCAGTTTCGGTGAGTCCACACATCCATCCGCAAATCCACAGAAATATACATACGAGCAATGCAAATATAATACTGTACATGGGAATGTACAGTCATCCCAATCTCCCCATCCATATTTAACAACTTGAGGCTTCGATGACAAACTGAGCTGACTTGGTAGTGACAAATTACTTGAGAATCAGTATCCCATATTTATCCAGATAAGGTCCTGGGTGACAAATGAGGCAAGGATCAACTCCAAACCCCCTTCATGTTTCGACCCTCAGCCTACATTTCTCATTTGTCAAAAATATGAACTTGGATACAATTTATAAATTCATATTTATATATTATGTAAATATAATATATTTTGTAGTAGCAGTGCATATATGAATTATATGATACGTTAACTTTTTCTACTAGTTGTAATATTTTAACTTAATGTGTTATATTGATACAATTTCTCATTCATAGTGCGAATAACTTGTCAAAGTTATCCCAACTCAATTCCCTCGCAGACCTGCAAGGACTCTCGTCTTTACAAATTGCCAAAGAAGGAAATCCCATAGTTCTTAAAGACCTTTGGGTGAGCTATGCCGCATATAGATTGTCTCATTGGGGACTTCAGACAATCAACGGGAAAGAGGTTGGAAATATTGCTGACATTCAATTTACAAACCTATCTAAATTGAAGTTTGACAACTTTTCCTTTTATACAATTTCATTAGATTTCTTCGGAATACCGAGGTGGAACTTTGTCTCCTGAAGTGAAAGTATTTGAGTCGCTGGGATATTTGGCACTTTCGTGTCTTCCCCAATCAGCTTTGACACCTTTGGCTAAAAGAATTCACATGCTTCATTGTTTCTGTTGTTGTTCGCCTTCAAGCTCTTCGGATGATTCAGGTTTGATTTATTCAATAAATAAAAATCGGCGGATCTCCGAAAATTCTAATGTATAACATTTAACAATTTGTTTACATAATATAAGCTATATTTAAAAGAATGTTTGGATTTTTAGGGAGACGAAAAAACGGAGTGAGTGAATCTCCAAGAAGCATTTGTAACTCATGGGACGATGATCCAGTATTACTTGATGTTATTGGCAAAGAAGCACTCATTTATACACCAGCAGAAGTAAAATTTTAAAAGGCTTTTATTTAACTTTTATTTAAACTTGTTTTATGATGAATTAAATAACGAATGTAATTCTCTTTCCAAGGACCAGGCTATATTAAATTCAAAAAAAGAAGTACCAGAAAAAATCATCGAATCTGGATGTAAGATTTTAAAGAAACTCGATTTATTGGAAAAAACCTGGCCTGTTATAATGCAAGAAGTCATTCAAAATATTCTCATGGATTACCTGTTTATGGATAATTACACAAAAAAGGAACTGAAGAAGCTCAAAAACATAGCTCTAATTACCAAAAAAACTTAATGATTTAAAACCCTAAATTTTTATGTAGTTTGTAAAATTAGTTAAGTTTGATCTCAATTTACAATCAAATGTTATTTTTACTAACGTATATTATAAAACTGTATTTGCAATAAACTCATTAGTATTGTCTCATTTATCTCTTTTACTTTTAAATGGATCAAATTCTCTAGTGGCATTCTCACCTTACACTATAAGTTTGAATTAAGTTTGTAAATATAATGTAAATACTAAATATATAAATATATCGTGTATCACTGATATTCATCCAGTTCAAGATTTCGCGAGCACACACGTTCATTTTTGATACATTTGACTGGGACTATTGGCAAGCTAGGATCTGTGAAGCTACGCGGCGAAGCTTTGTTATAAAATAATAAAAGAAGGTTATAAATTTTATAAGATAGTTTGTCAAAAGTTTTTTAAATAACTTTCACTTCACATCCTTATTTCGCAATAATTATGTGTTGTTTTTTAAACTAGCCTTGTTATTTAAAGATTTAATGTATTTTATCTTGTCATTGTTCTACAATAGCCATTAAAAATGGCCCACTTGGAATCGAATAGTGACGACGAGGCCGTGGCCCTCGATGCTGAAATTGACAAATTCCTCGAAGAAAAGGCCGACAAGAACAACTTAACAGCTACCAACGTGAAGAATATAATCCGCCAGGTCATAACCAACGACTATGTTCAGAAAATGGTTCTCAAATCCATTAAAAAGAAGAAGAAATCTAAAGGGAAAAACGACCATAGTTCCGACGATGAGCCAATGATGTTTGAGCCAAAACTCACAAGAGCCAAAATCAAAGAATTGTCAACCAACTCGACGACTTCTTCTAATTATTGGCCTTCAATGTCAAACTCACCTGTCAAAATCCCTCCAATAATGCGCCCAACTTCGCCGAGTGAAACACAAATCCTCATTAATCAAGTTTTCCCCATTGAGGATTCAAGCGATGAAGAATTTGTTCCAACTGAAAAAGATATTTTACATGAGGTATTTACAACTAAACTATATTTAATAGCCATTATTAATTATAATTACTCTTGGTGAATATTAGTTAAGTTAAAATCGAATCAACCTAATACTAACAATTTATTTTAAAGTAAGATAATATAATAATTTTTATAAATTAAGAGCGACGACGAAACAAGCAGTGTTGCATCTCAAGTTAGCGACGTTGGTTCTCCAGCAACTCCAAGACCCATTCGGAAACGAAGGATTGATCAATTACAAAGTTCTCCACTTAAAGAGTTCAATATTCCGATTTTTAAAACACCACCTCCTCGATTTTTAGGAGAAGCTCAACCCGTGGTAAATTTTTTTAATTGTAGCTTGTATTGTAATTATCTTTTATCTATCTGTATTTTAGTATTTTTATAAAAATGTTCTAACTTTAAGAATTTATTATTTAACTTTGTATTTTTGGATAGAGTGCTATTGGGCAAAGGACGAGATCAAAACAACCATTAAAAGAAACTAGTTTGGAGACTCTTGAGATGCAATTTATTCCTCCTGATATCACCACTGACATGTACGACTGGGCCACAGAAGCAGACGACAAAGATTATTTAGACTTCCTCCAAGAGTTTTTATTTCCTAATCAAAAAGGGCATGAAAACAATGATGACGAAGAGACGGACCCTGAATACAATGCAATGGAAGACGAAGAAGTACACGACAAAGAAGAATTGAGAATGGATCGGGCTGTGAAAGTTTCAAAGAAGGAGCTGAATGACATGGTTGCAGGGCTTTTTGAGGAATTTAATCTTTCAAGCTCGGACGAACTGGACTTTACCACCAATGGCAATGTCACCAGTGACAAGAACAAATTTTCAACATCGTCGAATTCGAGAAGTCTAATGAACACTCCTGAGCCGATAATTGAAATGGTAAATTATGTATTTTTAACAATTATTTGAATTTAAGTAAGTAAGTAATAGTAAGAATTTTTAATTCTTATATAATCTAAATAATAATTGCGATTTTCAACAAATAATTAAAATTATAATAATGTATTTTTTATCAGGTTAAGCCAATCGAACCATTTAAAAGCCCAAAATACAGAGAGAAAATTAACGAAGAAAAAGCAATTCAAGTTAATAACAATGCGATAACAATCCAAATATCCGAAACTATCGATTCACTTCCAAATCCGACCAAGGAACCTGAAATTTTATTCACGAATGAAAACTTGGAAAGACTTCATTTCCAAATGAAGCAACACGTTCAATTATTGGCACAATCATATGTGTTAACGGCTTCTTTTACAGAGAAAAAGTTTACAAAGATGACTGTTGCGACAAAAGAATTGATTGTATGAAATAAATATTTAATAACATAAAAATATATCATATCTAAATTATTGTAAAATGTAATGTACCACTAATTTATTTTACATTTGAAATTTCAATACAATTTTTGAATATATTTAACAGTGCCATATAAAAGATATGTCGGATATTCATGGGCCGTACTCTGCTTACTCAGTTTGTAATTTGGACCATGCCTGGAAACTTGTGACAACTTGGCCCACAAAAAGAACTATAAATAACAAATCTCCTATAAAGTAATAAACATGTAAATTATTTTAGTTACAAAAATTAAATTAAGTTAACTATACTATAAATTTTATTATCAACTTCAAGTTAATTATACTATCGTAGTTTACAAATTTTATTCTATTTTTTTTAATTTATATTAATTTTCAGGAAGCGAATTCTTGAAGAAACCTTGATAAATAATAGCGTTGTGCCGGACGAGATGAGAGGTCGAAATTTTCCTCAACCAATTGCGAAAGTAATGGCTGAATCGTCAGCATTTATGTTCAGTTTTCTCCTTCCTAATTATTATTATCAAGACGTGAATGCCCCAAGTTACTTCAGTCATTCGGAAGATGCTTTGATTGCACATGGACTCATCGATTTAGGAGAATCCTTTCCATCTCTTACAATGCATTCGAAATCTGAACTGATTCAGAAATATCTTCTCACTTCTCGGGACAGTTGTAAAATATTCAATAGAATTAGAAACTGCAAAAAAGCCACTTATAAAACCGACGGAAGCCCTTTACAGGTAAATGACATTACAAATATAATCTATCTACTTAACTACTTACATTTAGTACTGAAATAATAAGATTTAAATGTCTAATTCGTAAAAAATATTAAATATGATTTCATGAAAAATATAAATATTTATTTTTTATTCAAGGCATATTTATTGAAAGAGACGATTCCTTCACTTCCGAAATCTCAAATTC
The DNA here is from genome assembly GCA_034687125.1 of Neelides folsomi. Classification (NCBI taxonomy): domain Eukaryota; kingdom Metazoa; phylum Arthropoda; class Collembola; order Neelipleona; family Neelidae; genus Neelides; species Neelides folsomi. Next base: position 23,611 of record JAQGBZ010000584.1, read on the forward strand.
ATATCGACAGATCCAATATTCCTGTTTCTCCTATTGATATTCCAGAAGAATTGCATTCCATGTATTGGAGAAAAATAATTTCTGACTTGGTAAAATATAACCACTATTCTTGTGATGATTTTAATTTGCCAACTTATAGAAAATGAAATTGATTTGAAAAATGAAAATATGTAATTTTTTCATAGGTAATTCACAATATTTTGAATGTTTATTGTAAGAATGTTTATTATTTAGGAAAAGCCAATTAATTCAAGCAAATTAGCGAAAAGCAGAAAGAAATTAAACTTTGAACAACCCAGCAAAAAGAAAGTAAAGGAGAAAAAGCCTCCCAAAAGAACCAGAAAACAAGACGAAGCCATTTTAAACACTTTTCAAAATGGATTCACTGAAAAACCATTTGAGAAAATGTATCCTGATCATCGAACAATTTCAATTCTTGATGATAATGGAGAACCAAATTCCGGATTCGTAATCGTAGTTCCCAACTACGCTTACGAATTACCAACCACTTCATCTGAGATGAATTCTAGTCCAGAAGAAATTACAGAAATTATTGAACGAGAAACGCCTACTGTGAATATCGAACCTTCTCCAATCAAAAGTCATGAAGTGAAATTAACAGATAATGAGAACGTGTCAAGTTTAGATTTTAAATCTCCATCAACTCAACAAAATTCATCCAAATCTTCTTTAGATTTGTCTGAAACGACGAGCAAAAGTGAAGATGAAGAAGACGATGAAATAATTGAAGTTTTGAACCCTGATTTTCCAATGAATGAAGCTGGCGGCTCATCGGAAACGCAACAAAAGTCTAAAGGAAGTGAAAAAGAGAAGATCAAGGAAGAGAACACAAATACAACAAGTTGTAATACAAAAGGGAAAAGTTCAACCGGGGAATCTTCATCTGGAGGTTGTGCAAGCGGTGATGGAGATGAAGGTGGCGACGACAATCCGGAAAAATGGAGAAATGACAAGAAACTCCCCGATGATAAAAATGACTTTGAAGGTCCAATTAAGAAAGAACCAAGTGAAGGAGAAGATTCTTATATTCCTTTCATGGGTGCGGCGGGAATAATCCCTAAACGGAAAATCAACAATTCACCCCCAAAGATCAAAATCGGATCACCAAATTCCAGAGTTTTGAAGAAATTTAAGAAAAGTCCAACTTCGCATTCGAAGAAAAGAACTTCCAGATATAATTTAACACCGGTGGAAAAGCTTGTGGCTGAGACTCAGGATCAAGTTCTTGAGGAAGCTGAAGATGCTGTTATAACAGGCAAGTTAATTTCAATTTTAGATTAATTAAAATAATCTGTAGTTAGCCACAATATTTAACACTTTACTATTGTCCTTATAATATGTATTTAGAAGTCAGATTTACTAATTAAATATTATTTAACTAATAGCCTACACAAGTTCATTTCTCAACCGAGTGCAAAGCAGACTGGAAATTGAAACGAAAAATCCTCAATCATTTTCCACATTTGTTGATCTTCTCATTGAGCTTGGAGAGTCCAGAAATGCTCATCGGGACAAAATTAATGAAAAGGTTAAAAATGTTTTAATATCATACTCATATTCATTTTCATTAAAGATATCAAAAATCTAAATATTAATATTTGAAATATTGGAATAAAAGCTTGAATGATATATTTTGGTTTGCAGATCAAAGAACTCTTGAAAGGTCATCCGGATCTTATTCGTGAATTCAGACTCATTTCAAAAGACAATAAGAAAACTGAAGGTGAAGATGGAAGTTACAATTTGGAACTTGATGAAGAAAGAGCTTTGATTGAATTTATAGTTCTTCTTGAGGTTCGTCTTTATCTTATAAATATATATCACATTAGTATAATTACATAATATCCGTATAATAATCTTATATCTCTTCTACATAAGTATTATAAGCAAAATTGCAAAATATATTTATTAAATGGTTAATTTTTTAATTAATCTATTTTAATAACGTTTTTAACAGAAATGGACTGTTAAATGCCCCAAATTGAGAAATAAAATCCTTCACAAGATTCGTCTTTTACTTGGAGAAACTGAAATTACAAAAAAGGAAGAAGAAATTATTTTTGAGATGGAACCACTTTTAGAAGAAAATCCTCTTTTGATGTCTTATTTTAGGGCAATGTTCCCATCAATATTTCGTCCCCAGTCAAGGTGAATAATCCTTTTACGTTGACCATTACCATTAATCCAAATATTTAAATTTAACTTAATAAACTTTAATTTTGCAATAATTATAATAGGAAATAACTGCGTTAACATAATTTGTTTCTTTAATTAGCTTTGACCAAATGGATTTCGAACATATCAATTTAGAATCTGAAGAATCGGAAAAGCCGAACGAGGATCAATTTGAAGTGATCAAACTCCCAGAAGAAACTTGCGTTATTTCCACATTCACTTGCCCTTGCACTTGTCATATAAATACGACTGATCAACGTTTCTTAAATCGGGCAAAGCACTGTGCCAAGTGTTGTGTAAAGGTACGATTTTTAAATAAATGATCTAGGTTAATTTTAATATTAAAATGCAACTTTAAGTTTAAATTTCTTCTTTAAATTTTAGTTTCACGAAGGTAAAGTTTACACACACACTGGAAGAATTTCTAAGCAGATGTTGGTTGAATTAAAACCACGGAAGGAAAAGGACGGGCCATTGGCGAAGGATAAAGAAACACCTTCGGTTCAGACTGAGCAACCTTCAACTTCTCAATCTCAAGGGAGCGGTTCTGGTGGATGGTCACAACAAGAAGATCTCATTATTATGAAAACATTAAAGGAACAACAATACAGTGGACTCAATTCACTTGTCACCATTCTTAATAGACCACGAGAGGAGGTTGGTCAACTTTTTAATTTTTTAATTCATTATGTAACATATTACATTGACAAATTTATAGTATTGAAATTGAAAGGTATTTGATGTTAATTACAAAATGAAAATTCTCTAGGTTGAGGGAAGATTCATGGAATTGATTTCTGCCTGGCAGGCGAAGGCTAAAGGAGGAACTCCTAAAGTTTAAATTATACTTTGAATATTTTAACAGTGTAATTAAAAGTCGTTGAATTGTTGTTTATTTTAACTAACTTTTTTTACATTTTAAGTCATTTTTTAAAGTTAATAAGTAGGATTAATAATATATTTTGTTAACGGATTACTTAACGAAATCTACTATGATAAAAGTAAATATTAAATTCAAAAATGGTACAAAATAAACTGATATCAGATTATACTAATCAATTCTTTTATTAATTATCATTTGTGATGTATAACATGTTTAGTTAATCAATTCATTATTTTGTTATGTATTTTAAATGCATAAATTAGTTGATGAATGACCGAATTAGGATAAAAATAATAGAGTTCATTTTGATGTTTGATATAAATATTCCCTTTAATTAAATAATAAAAATGTATTTGTATTTATGAATTACATTTAACTGACTGATTAAACTAAACAAATAATAAATACACTTGACTTTGATTGAAACTATATTATAGCACAATTTATTGAATTAAGTTTGTATGAATTATTAAATAATTAGGTTTAATAATATCATAGATAGAATATTAATTTTAACAAATTCGCAATTTTGAACATTTTCATTCATCAAGATTTGTATGTTTCAATTAACATTGATATCTTTTTTAAGACTGAGGTTTACCGAAAGGAGTATGCTTTTGACAGTGTGCATCCGAAAACTATCTCCTCCCAAAGGCATGATTAATTTTTGAAAATAAATATGTTATTTACATAATACACTCATACGGGGTCCAAATGATGATTTTGTATTTCTTCATCATTGACGGATCATTCTCCGTTGGAAAGTCAACTCTTGTGAGGTAAAGAGCTTCGTAGCTAACAACTGGGTTGAAGTAGAATCTGTTTGAGGTTAAGTCTCCAACATCCCAAACGGGCCTCACTTCCTCAAATCCAGCCACCTTAAATATATGGACATAAGTTTTTTATTAAAAATATTTTAATTGGAAGATCATTCGAAGTATTAAAATTGAAGTTATATTGAGAAATGGTAAATTTGTTATCTTTAACGAACCTCCAGGACATTTCGGTCGTCGTTGAGAATGTCACTTTTAAATCCCCTGAAGAAAATATACGGAATTTCCACATTCCAGGTCCTCCCATTTGATGGCAAATGAAGATGGCTCATCCGCAAAATTGCTCATTTGGAAATTCTCAGCATAGCTAATCATGAAAAATAAATAAAATGGAAATATTGAAAATCCCTTCTTAGAACACCCATCAAATCCTTATAGGATTGCCTATTTAAGTAGATGTATAGTTTCATAGAAAAATGTTTACCTTGCGTGTCCAAATTCTGGAGTGTAAAAGAGTACGGCATCTTTACTTTCCGGTTTAAGTCTTCCGGCAACAAGCCGAAAGAATTTTTGTTGGTTCATGATATATTTTGGTATTTCCTCGTGCCTTCGTCTCCACTTTTTCTTAAAATATTGTTCGGTTAAATACTTATTTAAGACTGACCATTTGAGCCAATATGAACAACATCTTATGCTACCTTTAATTATTTGATAATCAAAATCATTTAAATTCTTTATCGATTCCGATATCGTCATTTTGAATATTTAAGATAGTCAAAGTTGGGGAAACGATGTGTTTTCAACAAATCCTTCTCGTGTCCTTCCTCAAAGCCTATTGAAAGAGTCTCGGTTTAAGCAGGGTGGTTTTCAAAATAACTATTTATTAATAAAATAAATATATTACAAAAACCTTTATAATACAATAATCCTTTTTGCCAGTATATAAATAATAAATGCATTTCATGAATTGTGGAGTTAACCTTCGTTAATGGGCAAGTGAGAAAAGAGTCGTTTCCTCTAATTCCCTTCCATACCTTTTAATACATTTATAAACACTTTTCAAACCTTATTTCTTATCACGTCTCTTATTCCTTACCCAAGGTGTCGGCTTAGTTATACATAGGTTATAGCTTATAGCCATTGGGCATTTAAAGGTAGAAACGAAGGAACGACCTTTTTAAATTTATTCATCCAACTTGGGTCCGTCATTTTCAACATTATCGGACTTTGTTCATTAAATACAGATAGTAATATTTATAGGGGTGGGAGTAGAAGGGAAGCCTTCTTCATGGTCTTATTTAAACGATTTTCATTTAAATTGTGAATGGTGGAAGCTGATTATCGAACCATGTTTTTCTCTAAAATCTTTAATTTCTTTTTGTTTGGGTAGATTTGATTACATGTCAGTCCGTTCTGGAAATCCGCCGAGTGGACATTGAAGACTACGGATCCTATGAATGCATTGCCAGGAATGAATTGGACTCGGCCACGCATTATGTGAAGCTCAACGTCTCGTCCGCCATCGATCCGCCAATCGGCCCCCGCGTCCTCAACTTCATTCATGACACGGGATTCGACGGCAGATTTCCCCAATCCTACAAAATGAGGTTTTGCAAGGCGGGCGGGGTTTCCGCCATGACGACGTCCCCGAGAACCTCACCACCTACGCCGTGAGCTGTCGGTCGGGATGGAATATGCCTTTGCCATCCAGGCAATTAATAAAATGGGAGAAAGCAACTTCACCTCCGAGAATGTTTGGCAGGAAACTTCAATTGAAATATTTTATTAATCTTTACTTTTTTTAAATTCAAGGTTTTGATTCTGTAAATTTTATAAAAAATCATCCTTTTCCTTAGGGATGTCGGATTTCTAAATCTTAAGCATTAACCACATAAGGACCACATTTAGCTCTCACAATTGGACTCACGTTAAGGTAGAGGAGAAGCGAAAGGGAGTTTTTCATTAACA
>JAQGBZ010000585.1:0-29399 GCA_034687125.1 Neelides folsomi
TTTGTAAATAAGTAGGGTTTTAATACAAAAGGGAAACTTTGACTAATTTGGCTATAACAGGTTTTTATAACAAATTACATTTATATTAAATCTATTATTTCATAATTAATTAATCAAGTAATTAATTAATAAATTGAATTCATCTTTAATTGTTAGTTTGGGTTAAAAAGTAAAAGTAGTGAAGCGATCACAGGATTAAACTTAAATCTTTAAATTGGTAATTAAACCCACAAACTGAAGAGAAGTCGAGATCCAAAATAAGATATAAAATAAGCCACGTTGTGAGCTCAAATTCATTTCAAGCTCTTTTTGTGTCTCTTCACAAACATTTAAATATTTATTTAAACATTTATTTTTAAATATATAGAAAAATTGATTTTTTGTAAAATTACAATTCTCAATATTGGCAAGTTTTGTCATAAATTAATTATTTTAATTACAATTACACTTGCCCTCATATTCATTTTTTAATTAAATATATACTTTTTCAGATCTCCGACTAGTTCTCCACATTTAGCAATATACAAAATTCAAGTTTTGACCCTTGTAAAATATTTCTTAATTTCCAATTTAATTAACTACTATTTTCCCATATATAATTTTCTTAATTAAGAATATTAAGACTTGGGTTAAACTCTTTTGATACAATTATTTATATCAATTCAATTATAATAATTTTTATTATAAACACTTTCTATATAATTTTATATAAATGATAGTTATATCTCTGTATTTGTTAAAATATATAAATTTCCACTATAGACCTTATTCCATACACATAGTTTTTATAATTCATATCGTTAAATATTTTTTATCAATTTAAACATTTTAATCTTAAATTTGGTTATAAGGCAAAGGCATAACTTAATATGCGCATCGAGGTAATTTCAAGTTGTAAGCAGGTCAATATAAAATTACAAAAATTCATGACATTTGACACTAGCTATTATAATAGTTAAATATTATGTAATTTAAGGAATTACATTTGACATGTTTCATACACAAGATATTAATTACGAATATTAGTTATTGTTCACATTACAAGTGTTATTGCTCGAAAGCTCAATAAAGCAAAGAATCACAATCATCTCCATAAATAAATTTTACAAAATTTTCCTCATTAACTAATTTAATGGCTCAAATAGATAAAATTATTAATAATTCATCATTGCTATAAACAAATATTTTCCAAATGTCGAACTATAATTAATATATAATATTGATAAATTGATATCGTTAAGACTAAATCTGCATTGAACTGTATTGTTTACAATTAAACCACTAATATACTAAATAAATATATACTAATTGGCATATATAAAGTTAATCATAACCCATAATTTGTATTTGGTAGATAAAAGGACAAGAAATCCGTTAGTTGATTTAAAATGAAAAAAATTGTTATTATACAAAGGTGCTTCTAAATATTGCGAAAGTGAAATAATGCATTTTGAAATAAATTTAAATATCATAAATTCATCCTAATTAATTAATAAAAAGGGCAATAACGAACTAAACAATCTAATCATAATTAATGTAATCATAACGTAATAATTAAAATAATTTTAATTAATGTTTATAAAGTAGTTAAGATAATTATAATTAAGGTAATTTAAGGTAAATTAATACAAGTTTTGGTGCGGGAATTGGCACCCTGAGTTGACGTGTTCCATCACTTGCGCCTTGAGTCTTGCCACAGTGTCCTTCAGTTTGGCCAAAACGGATGACAATTCGCCATTTTCGCCCTTCAACTGCTTCACTTTGTCTTCCAACTTGGCAATTCTCTCCAACTTCCTTTTCCGGCATTTAGAAGCCGCGACGCGATTCCTCTGGCGCTTCCGTTCAAGTTTGATCTTTTCCTGCGACTCCATGTTGATCGGCGACATGGGCGGGGACGAAGCAGCCGAGGGATTTTCCAACGGCTCTTCCTTCACAATCACACCGTGTTCGGGAGTGTACTGGGACTCGAATTGGTAATTGAAATCCCCTGGCATTTTGTCCCCATATTTGTCCTGGTAGGAAGAAGAAGAAGAATCCTCAGCAGATGAAGACATTGAATGGTCAAGATTTACATAATGACGTTGTTGTGACTGTGGCTGTTGTTGGATTTGCTGTTGTTGGATCTGCTGTTGTTGGATTTGCTGTTGTTGGATTTGCTGTTGTTGGATTTGCTGTTGCTGAATTTGTTCTTGTTGTTGCTGAATTTGCTGTTGTTGTTGTTGCTCATTTCGCACACGAGCCAAAGCCTCGTCGAATCCCTTAATGAAAGATTCCTTCCCCTCGTTTTTAGGAGTGTTGGTAGGATTGGGGAAGAAGAGGGAGGTGGGAGTTGCAAGTGACCCGGGGGTCACTCCGGAAATGATGAACTTCTCCAGGTCAGGGGAGGCTAATTTGAGCATGTGGAGATCGGGGGAAGAAAGGATGTCAACTTTCCCACCTGGCTGGGGGGTTTGGAGCGAGAGGACTTTGGCCTTTTTGATCACGGAGGTTTTGTTGTCGGCGAAGTTGAGGGTCAGCTGCTTCCTCTTCAGTTGGTTCACATTTGGGTTCATGGTGTAGGAGGATTGGTTGTGGTGGTAGAAGGACTGGAGGCTCGTCGGAGTGTACTCCTCGTAATACGCCGTTTCCATCATCTGGAGTTAAAACCTCCAGACAGTATAACCCTGAAAAACAATTAAAAATTAATTATTTAATTCATAAATTGTAATTAACTTGATAAAATATTGATAAAATATTTAATAATTAAGAAAATCTGTGCTAATATTGTCAGAAATAATTTGAAATTGCTAATTAAAAATTATGATGATTTAATTGTAATTGAAATTTAATTTACAATAAATTGATTTAATTAAATATAAGTAGAGTAAACTATATAAAATAATATTTATTGTTAACTTTTTTAACCATTTTGTGGATTTGTGGGATTTGTGAGTTAATTGTTCTTATTGAATGACTGTGATTTGTAATTGTAATGTAGTTGGTGTATTGCATAAGCCGATTAAGGAGAATTATTAAATACAATCAAGCAAATATTTAATATTTGACGCGACAATTTCCTCTGACAGACCCGTGAATGCGAAATATTAAGAGGAAAAGGATTCTTCGTTGGATATCAAATAGTCAAATGGTAGATAAAAGGAGAAAAATATTTAATCGCAACTTGCTATTATTTTATCTATTCGCAGAAAAGAGAATGCGTCATTAAAGACTCTGATAATACTCACGAGCCAGAAAACACAATCAGGGCGGTGATTAGACCAAGATTGAATATCGCTAATTAAATTGCAGGTCAAGGGTTAAGGTCATTTCCCTTTTCACACAAACACGAACGTTCCAATAACACGACGACTAGAACGTTCCAAGTTCCAATAACTTTCCTTTTAACAACAACACGATGTTATTGATTCTTCCATAAACCTGTCTGTGCCTGTCTCAAAACTCCCTCAAGTTAAAATACAATTAAAAAGGTTTAATAAAATCACCTTTTACTAAAACAATAAATACTCATTCAGTTGAACCAAAGATCCACAAAGTTCTGGAAAATTCCATCCAAATTAAACCCAGCCATTTTAATTAGCTTCAACTTCCCCAACCAATCCTTGGTCCAATTAAATAATTTCCTCAATGAATTCCTCATTCAAATCCTTCCAATAAATATTAAAAAGGGTCGAATAATTAAAAACATAAAAACAAATCCTCATTATATTTAACCCAACAAAGTTACGTGTATAAACTTGTCTAATGAACAAAATAGCCAAAAATCTCAAGATAGTAAATACGCAGAAATAAAAGTTCTAAACACAATATTTGAATATTTGACTCACTTACTTTATTCCGTCGATTCGGGTAACGATGCAGAGACTGGATCAGACCTCTTAAATTGTCACTGGTCTTTCCGATTCGTCCCGATGTGTCAAGAAGTGATTTGTTTTGAGAGTGAGTCACTTGGAACTTACTTGGTCTGAGGAGATTTGGTAAGTGAAGGCGGATCGTGTGGCAGACGGAGCTTTTAGCTTCTGACTCACACTTGCTGTTTTCACTCACAAAATGACATCATTTCTCTCGCTCCCCATTGGTCCGTTGACAGGGGCCCACACAATCCACCCAACCCATATAACCCACAATCAAATACATTACAACCATACAGATCCTATACTTACCATATACATTATATACTCCCCATACTTACCATATTCTCCATATGCACCCCCCATGCCCCATTGAAAATACATATACCCGTATAGCCCATATTAAATATCTATACCCTCCCCCTATTTATTATCATCCTACGATTCCTGAGAATATTCCTCCCCTATAGGTCTATAGAGGCCATATAGGGAAGATTGGCAAAACCCATCCTTGTGTATTAAAGCCCTATATTCTAATTGTTATAAGTAATTCTATCTCCGTCTCCGTATTAGTTTATTAAATAAAGATCATTTTTGAATGAACCAAGGCGCATTTTTGCAATATACAGACTGTAATACAGTCACTGTACCTATACCTAATACACTGTATTTTTAATTTGCAATGTTGGAGCGTGTTTGAGATATATTTATTACAATGTCTAATGTAGTTTTGCAAACATCTCTTATAGTCTCTATTACATTTAGCTACATGCGTTCAATATTTCACCTGCCACACGTTGCAAAAGTGTACCAACATTGCATTTTAACCAGCTGTGATATAATACTATAGATTTACAAATACAGTATAAAATACATATACACAATACACACATACACATGTATAGAGTACATGTATTTCAATCTGTGCGCTATGACGTGATGTGCAATGTATTTTACATGCAATGTATTTAGTATACAATCTGTGACCATTTTCTGTTTTGTCTTTATTTGCAAAGTAAAATTGTCCTTATGGTGTTCATGTTAAAAACATTGAATATGATGATGGTCTATTATATCTTATCAGACTTATCATTGGCCATTAAAGCTCTCTTCTCGTTGTTCGCAGACGACGTGCATCAAACTCCCTACGTACCTCAACTCACTCTATCCAACTATGTAATATTCCCTATCTTCTCTCACTTGGTCTATCTCCCAACACTAGCCAAAGTCCAGATACGTTCCCCTCATTCTTTACAATTTTTGCAAGGGTGACGTAATGAGAGGAAGTGTGGAAGATAAAAAACCTTCATTTGTTTCTACGTGGAGATTCAAACGCTTTTCCTCACTTCCACAACTCCACGTTTCTCTCCGAACTCCCGTAAAGAATTCCTATAAGAATTCCTATAAGAATTCCTATAAGAATTCCTATATGAATCCAGATAAGAATTCCATAAGAATTCACTTCAACAAAAACTTCACCTTCTTCCCAGTGACTCAAGCTCCAGTTTGATGGCTATGGGCCAAACAAGCTTTTTTTTCCTATTTGAACCTCTTAATCCATTTAATACTCTCATTCTCCTTCTATTACGATAAACCCTTAATTTACAATACACTACTTATATTGTATGACTAAATGTGAATTAAGTACAGATGAGAAATAATAGTAGTATAAAGATGCTCAATTATTGTGTATATGTAAAGCATTGGCATTTGACCTAATCGTTTAATTTAACAGTAGCTATAAAGAGAATTAAGGTCTTGGGGCATTGGGTCCAATGGTTGATGTGAATGGTTTGGTTTGGCTTGGCTCTTGTGGGTGAAAAGGGAAATCCCGAAGGCGACGAAAGTCGACAACTCTCGAAATCACAAACATTTCTTGGAAATGCAGACGTCATCGAAACTCCTTTAAGGTCTTGCAAGTGAACCGGATATGATGACGCCGGTTGTTGATGCCACCTTCAATCTCTTCATTCATTCCCTATGCTTCCCTATGCTTATTTGCTTATTACATTCTCCCATACATTTCACCAGCCAAAAAGTACTCAAAGAAGAACAAGGTGCGTGTGTGCATTGTGAAGGAGGAATTTAAAGAACCTGTCCCCGCAAACAATTATGATTCCAACACTCATTTACATAATGACCACTTTGAATCTCAAAGACTTCACTTCATTCATACGCTCATTTCATTTCTCATATACAATACATATACTGTATATATGTATGGTACTGTATATGAGAAATGCACATCCAATATACATAATATTATACATTCACAACTACAGGTATTTGTATGTATTGTATTTACATACAGTCTCTGTACATCTCTACTTTATTTCTAATGGATTTTATGTACGATGATTATTTATTTCTTAGGTATAGTGGCACTGTTGGTTCTTCCAGTGTGTTTGCGTTTGACTTTGAGAAGAAATTAAGAACGTTGTTTTATGAACGTTCTTGCGCCCTTGTTGCACTTTCCAGACCGACAGATTTCCACACATTTAAAATAGGTTTTATCTTTTTTATTTAGCATGGTTCGTTTAACATGAGAAGAATTGTTTTTAGGTTCAATTGTAATATAAATTACTACTGTGCGATTGCCAATTTCTTGCTAAATCAATTCGCTTTATTGTTTTAACTAATGCTAGGTTGGTCTGCTTTGCCAGGTTAAAAATATTAATAGCTAAATTAAATATTAACTTTATAGAATTAGAGAAGAATTAATGGGGGATTATTTAGAGTATTTAATTGGGTTTATTAATTCGTTAATTGTTCCTTGTTGAATCGAAAAGAATTTAATTCCATTTGATGAAATGGAGGATGATGGAAATTAAATTGAGAATTCGCGAGGCGTCCAAACAAATTCCATGTCAAGTGTGCTAAATAGCATGTAAAATCCTATGTTTAAAATCCATTCCGCGAAACCACTCAAGAACTCTTTTAACTCTTAACTTCTTTTCCATATTCATTTTCGCAAGCTCTTATAAACCATAAAGATTTGCACGGTTAAGTTTATAGAATTTAAGCATGTACAATATGTATGTATTATGTACATAGGTATAATATTAATATCTATTGTATAGCTTATGTGGTATCCTTAAAAGTTTAAAGTTATTCATATAAAGGGTAGTTAAACAATAAGTAAATTCATATTTTATTTATAGTATGTAAATACAAGGTATACTTTAAGTAATAGTTTTTATATTCACAGAGTTTAATCGAGTTCATATGTAAAGTTGTATAGTTTAAGCAAAATGGTTTATTTTATTATTACACCGAACTCATTTGGTTTTTGAGTGAGATATCAAAAGTGGATGTTTCCCAATGTGTGCGGTGGAGTTTTGCATTCCAGACCATTCCAAACTCCCAAACTACGAGATGAGTTCCAAGAATTCACACACAGTCAGTGCAGATAAACCATGTGGATTTATCCTATAGACCAAATGCCCAATCATCAAATGGAATGTTTTAATTTACCTATCTCCAAACATTGCAAGCACCCAAACCTTAACTATACATTAACTTTACCAACAATTTATACAATAACTATACACTTTTACAATTAGATATATAGAACATTATTATTGGGTTATATAGAACATTATTGTTCGGGTTATATAGAAAATAAAAAAAGTAGGAGTTATAGGACAGAATGTTTGAGAATCAATTTCATAAATCAGGAAGAAAATGAGATTTGCTTTTTAACCCAGTTTCTAATCTCAGCCCCCTAAGCCTCCTTCACCAGGCTCATTAAAAATATCACTCCCGAATTATAAATAACATCCCATGTGTATTAAACATATCCTTTTAACTCTCTTCATAATCTCATTACAATTCTTGGAAAATTCCGTTTGACATTTCCTTCCTTTTACTTGACCTTAAGCCCAAAAGAGTCAAATTCCCAGATGATGGGAATAGTTAGTAAACACTAATTCTATTTAAGCTCTTCTGAACCCTTTGAGCTTATTCTAATATAATAAATGTTTCCGAGCTTATGTTAAAACCGGTAAATACCAAATATACGCATATAAAATGAAAGCAGATTACCATATTAAACATTTTAAATTAAAGCTTTTGAATTAAACTACGCAAATTATGATTATAAATTTAATTAATATAAATTAATTAAAAAACTCCGTGTTTTAATTACAATTATTTCAATTATTAAACGTACAATATTAAATATATAATTAATATTAAATACAATGTATGAGGAAGGAAGTGAACATTTATTTCTCATATAAATTGACTTTATCACGCAAAGATCTGCAAAGATAGAAAAGAGGAAAATTCCACGAATCTTTGCTCAATTGATTAAATTTCCACATGGTGAACATTCAAAAAATTGCATGCAAAAACATTGCTCGTTTTCCAACATTTTTAAAGTTTTAATGGAAATTCCGACAAGTCTCTTTTTTAGTATTCAAAAGATTCCGTGTAAAATAAAATTGAAATCTTGTGTATTCTTTCTGTATTTTGTATTAAAGTGATTGTGGCTGTACAAAGTTTGTATGTGCTTGTGGATGTATTTAGAATCTGGTTAGATATTGGATTATACGTGGAATGCGTTCTTGGAATTGACAGTATTTGGTGTTTGGTCTAGAGGTGAAAAAAAGGAAATGTCCACCTACGCAGAGGAAATTATTAGACAAATCCACATGTCTATTTATTCCTCCTATTTACAAATGTTCTCCGAAAGCTCAAGTTCCTCAGCTCCTAATATTAAAATACAAAGATAAACTATACCCCTATACAAATATTCCTTCAAATACAAATTTCATATGTAAAAATTCCATACAAAAATCATGTGTAAAACTCCCATTTTAAATCCTTCTAGTAAGAAGTTCCTTATATCTACAATTCTTCATCTACAAATACAAAAAAAAGTTCTGTAAAATCCCTACGATATCTTTTAAAATTCATGTGAGTTGTGTGCTTAAACTTAACACATTATTTAACACAAAGTTTAAACATGTTAAAAACGCATTTTAAAACATTATTATATACTTACATTATAAGCCATAAAATGATAAATAATCTTAAGGTACTACTAAATATGTATGATATGTATAGTATTTATTATGTACCTTAAATAAAGATTATTTTATACCTTTTTAGAGAGTATTAAGAATATTAAAATAATTAAATAATAATGTCACGCGTTCATGACATGTTGAAATGGAAATTTGAACCTTTTACCTTTTTAAATTTTTAACCTAAAAATAATAATCATTATAAAAGCTCCAATGCATATAAAAATACATATTGATACAAAAATATATTAATGTAGATATGTGTTTGTCTACATACATAAAATATTGTAAAAATATATGACAAGTGATTTGTATTATAATAGGGATCATTTTGTAGTTTGACCTTAATAAAAGCATTTAACCCTTTCCTCACCACCCACACGACTTTACAATTCCTAGAATTATCATTCGAGACATTTTTAAGACATTTAAGGACAAGATTTAAAGTGTCTCTAATATACATATAAATTCCTGTATTATAATTTATAAACGTATTCATTTATGCATTTGGGCCCAAACTACCTTAAAATTCGCGGAAAGGTTCAAGATTAGAATTTTCACCACGACGACGTTTGAAGTCAAAGGCAGATCCAGACATTTGAAACATGAAATGTAATTTATAAAAATCCTCAACTTCAATCCCTCAAGGTATTTTCGCACCAAAGACACAATGTGAAAAAGGACCTAAAACCCAATAGTTTTTATCACATCTAACCTAACTAGCTTTAACTTGTACTTGTACAACTTGTACTTGTATATAAAATATAATATATATAATATGTATGTAATGTCAGTAACAATAAAGTTGAATGCGAATAAGGTAATTTACAATATCTGTACAACACGAAATTCATTTAGTACCTCCAACTTTTAACCAACTTTTCCCGACTTGCCAATAAAATACATTTTTACATCTCCTTCAAAAACTACATAAATGTATATAGATAAATGTACCCCTTAATACAACTTTAACTCTCTTCAGACCAACATTGTTGCTAAAATGTACCTCTATCTGTGCGACTACGAAAATGGGAAATGCTCAAGGATAAATCAACCCAACTAATGGGAAATTCATACCTTAACTAAAAAGACTAAAATCAAGCTTTCAAATACCTAAAATAAAAATAATATTTTACATCGCATATATATCGTAGATACTGATACTTAAAAATCTTCGATATACTGCATCGTGTGATTTTATATAAATATTAAAAATTCATTAAGAACATATATTTTACTATATATTATATTAATTTTAGGTTCATAAAATATATTAATAATGAAGAAGCTTATGGTATATTAATATTTATGTGCAGTAATGGGAAAAAGATATAGGAAAAGATATAGAAAGTGAAATGTATGGAATTTGTATGTCTTTTGTAGTAGAGGGGAGAATGAATGAAAAAGACAAATGAGCACGAGTTGCCATAATTCACATTATTCAAAAGCTGAAGATCCCCCGTGTTGGAAGATTGAAAAGAGATTCACCTTACAAGGAGACTTTTTCCATTCACTCCATAGGACATTCAAGGATTCTTCCACCAATACAAAACATAGACAAAATTCCTCCACCCCCATTTGATCATTTAATCTTATAATCTTAACATTAACTATAATATCCTTACAAAATATATATTCAGTATAGACATGTACATGTATGATTATATGTACATTATAAATATATAGGTATTCATACATTGAACATTTTACAGATAATATTCATAATAAATTCCATTGTTTTCCAATGTTGTTGGAAGTATTAAAAGGATGTAAAATAAATGTTATGATCCACCAAAGACAATTCTTATGTTAATCTTTATGTTAATTCATGTTAATTCAATTGATGTTACACGGACGTGGTCGCCCTAAAGGTCTCAATTAAATTATTATTAGTGTAATAATAAATGGCTTAAATGGTATTTACGACCTTACAACATTATTTATTAATTAAATTCTCGCTTCTATGTATCTCAGTGAAATTCACTCTTATCATATATAATAATATATATGTACTATTGCTATAAAATATAATCATATGATATGGATTATATTTTGTATAAAATAGAACCAAATTATATAGGAATGTATAAAGGAATCAATATAAATTTATGAAAAAATGAGAAATATTCAAAAAGTGGAAACGATGCATAGTGAATATTAAACTTAAATCCTCCATTGTGCCACAATATTAAGAGACCATAAATAAAATAAATAAATCCAATCCTCCCCCATGGAATAATTTCGAAAGATATCAGATATGAGATCAGATCACTTTCCCGATTAAATATTCACCACCATTAAATCAAACATTTGCATCTCAACCATCAAACCTTCGTCAAACATCGAACCAACAACAAGAAAAATTGAAATATGAGAACTGAATAAGAAAAACTTGGACTAAATAAAAATATAACTTTTACATAACAAAGGGGTTTCAATGCCTTCAATAATAAAAGCTATAAAAATTATTTTTTTCAAATGAGAAAAATGCTGACTGGGAAAAGCCGCTAAAAATGCATTATTTAATTATTTAATAAAAAATATAACCAGTCTGCATTATTAAATTATTATTATGCAAAACTGTGCTAATGTCTGCAAGTATTTTTAATATCTTATATTTATGTAAAGTAGAATATGAAGGTTTCATAATTTTCATATGATGATGATTACCCGTAGTTAACCATAGTTAAACATTATGGTTAAAAATTGTCAATTTAGGTTAACTATGGTTAAAAATGTGTTTAAGATGCATTGGATGGTTCAAGTTGAATAAAAATTAATCTTGTAGGATTTGAATAAATAAAATGTTTATATTATCTGACAGAGATGTTGACGATGGAAACGTCGTCGTAGGGTTTGTCTGTTTTAGGGTTCGTTTTGACCATTGAGATGTTTTGAACGGTTTCCATCCCACGTGTGACTCGTCCAAACACCGTGTGTTTGTTGTCCAACCAAGGCTGCACACACATGGAAAAAAAGAAAGATCAGATTTTACATCTTCCGGCCATTTACACATACATAGTATACATACAATCAAAATATATTAAATACATTGGATTGTACATTTACAAATTATCACAGAATTATAAAACCATCATTGTCAAAAAATTATCAACAAGGCTTTATACTTAAACGTGTACAAACCCAGCACTAACACTTTTAAACATTGGAAACTATTTACACATTTGGAACCATTAAACCTTCAAGGCATTTTAAACCACATGCTAATTGTTCCTACATGAGAAGCAATAACATGAATACCTATATGTAATCTTACACAATTTATAAATTATTTTCATACATGTGTCATATACAGATATGTATAATATGATTTTATGATATATGTAATAACTTAATAAAATTATAAATTGAACAACAATTAACGTTAATTGAACAAATGTAATAAAGGCAATAAAAACAATGCCAAAATCATATAAAGCATAAGAATAATAATAAAGACAAAAGACATAAAAAGTCGCCAAATAAATTAAAAGTATGTGGTCAAATGTACAAATTGAGTTAAAAGTTAAAAAGTAGCAGCGTCGTAGAAAACCATTAAAAATTATATAAAATAGCAATGAGAATAATGGGAAAGCATGATGAACATTAAAATGGAAAAATTAAAAGGCAATTAGCCAATGGTGTAAAAAGACCTTAAGAAACCCATTAAAACTCCTCAACTTCTCCAATGATAAATGTCAGCAATTTTATAAGAAATTTGCTTATAAGCATTTTAAGTTCATATATCACAATGATATTCAACTTTATTAAAATATTAAACATTTAAACATAACATATATTTAAATATACAATTAAGCATATTTAAGCAATATTTAAGATTTATAATTTACTGACAAATCTCAACAATACTCAACATACATAGATATATTAAATAATTTGCAAAAGCATAAGTTGAAAAAGAACGTAAGCAGAATAAGAAAAGTTAAATTAAAATTAAAATTAAATTAATACTTTGTCCATGAGGAAAGCTGTAATATAAAAGCTGTAATAATAATAAAAAAAGACGATTGTAAAAAATGGTCCTCGTTTGTCCGCTAAGTCTTTTAAGGAACGAATCCATTTAGCAAAATGTAAATATGAAAGCTAATCTTCTCATCCCATCTGAATTGCATTGGGAATTGCGGCACTCCCAAATAAGCCGAGGATTCTTTTCGCTTCCTCCCCAATGAGGTCCTTGACTTGACGTTCCTCTGCGTCGTACTTTTATTTACCACCTTCATGACCCAAACCCCATTTATTGTTATTGACAAAAACAACACGTTAAATATCCATTAAACCATTATTTAAAAATCCTTTCAACATCAGAATTTAATATTTACGACTAATATTCCACTTTTATATTCCATTTCGACTTTAACCAACTTTAACATTCAGCTATACCTATTATCTATACAATAACAATTCAACAACTATAATAGCTATAGCTATTCAATAACTATAACTAACTTTAACTATCCAACTATACTAAAGTACATATAAGTAATATCAATAATAACTTGTAATAAACTTTTCCAAAACCATTTATGTTCCTAATTTGTTTAATTTAGAGTAAATATTTTCAAAACAGTAGCGATTAAATTTACACCTAATTAAACTTAAGTAAACACCCAGTTAACTACATAGATATTCATTTACAATCATTTCCTACACTTTCCAATAATTTCAAAACATTTTTCCTTCAAATTAACTTTTCCTTTATTACTTTTCCATGTATGTGTTTATTAAAAACATCCGAAGCTTAGCAGCTTAAGCTGGTTAGTTTATTTTTCCTATTGTTGATTATAATGGGAAATTGTTGATCATAAGCATAATGGGAAATTCTCATTGGGAATATAAATGCTATAATAAAAAAAAAGCTTTAGGAAAATATTTACTCCGAGTGTCAAAATGTCAACAGCACATTAATTAGCAAATACACAAATAATATGTCACTTTGCATTTCACTCGCTGGGACTTGCTTAATCAAAATAAGAGCTAAAATTACAATTTAGCATTAATTTAACTTGCAAGTGGGAAAAACGGGTTGATAAAACATCACGAGATTATTTTTTTATCATTTGTTCATTTTTATCACAAATGAAATATTAGTAAATTGTAGGAGTAGGAAAGATAAATTGTAGATAGCAGATTTGCCGCTTGTAAATAAAAATGACAAATCCGTTGATAAATTAATTTGTCATATACAACATTCTTCTTATTAACTTATTATTATAGTTAAGCTTTGTTAAATCAATACATCAAGTAATAGAAAACAAAACCATTAGAACCAAAGATAACATTTATTGTTAGTTAGGTGTAAAGAAGTAAAAAGATAAAAAGATAAAAAATGTAAGGTTAAATGTTAATTGCATGTCTAAATATGTGAATATTTGTATGTTGATGTTAAATGCCTAAATGTTTGGCTAAAGCTAATTAAGTCTACAGGAAAAATAGTATTCAAAAAATTGTATATTTTGAGTCGGTCTAATATTGGTATTCATTTTTCCACTATAGGAGGAAGTACGAGGAAAGGAAATGAAATTTGTAGACTTAAAAGGAAAACAAAGGGAGTTGGAGCGAATGAATAAAAGAAAAAAATTCCAACCGCACAATAGACAAAATTGCGAAATAAAAATTAACCCGTATAAGGAACATTTAGATACAAAACACAAAAATGATTAATTAAGATTAAGACAGAACATGTAGGAATAGAATTTAACTATTGAACAATTAAAATTTTTGTTCTTACCGTTGGAATGAGTGTGACGAAGAATTGAGATCCGTTGGTGTTTGGCCCGGCATTAGCCATCGAAAGGGTGTAGGGGCGATCGTGTTTCAGCGATGGATGAAATTCATCTTCAAATTCTCCACCCCAAATGCTTTCCCCGCCAGTTCCAATCCCTATTTAATTTAATCATTTAATTATTTAATTTAATCATAATTAATATTTAGTATATTTAATGAACCTTAATTTAATTATTATAATAATGATAATAATGATTCACCTGCAGGATCTCCAGTTTGGACCATAAATCCTTTAATCACACGATGAAAAATATGTCCGTTGTAATAACCATCCTTGGCATGAACACAAAAGTTCTCAACAGATTTCGGACATTCTTTCCCGAACAATTTGAGTGTGATGTCGCCTTTAGTTGTGTGAATCGTCGCTGTGTCGAAAAGCCTTTGGCCGGCTAAAAAATTAAAATTAATTAATTAAATAATCAAAGTCAAATATTTATTTTAAAGTTAATATTATAAAATTCAAGATAATTTAAACTTACTTGTTGAGTCAATAGAAGCAATGATATCTTCTTTACTCGGTTTCTCATTAAAAACATCTCGATCAACATCGGCCGATTTGACATCGTGTGCATCTCTTCGAGTAAACATATAAAACCTGTTCTTTTTAAAAGCTGTGCAAAACAATGTCGGGTCAACTTGTTGGTTGTCCAAGGTCGGATTTTCTGCAGCTTCCAATTCCGCAGTCATCACAGCCGCCTTCTTGGGCTTCCCTTGAAACAACGCCAATTGCAAAATTCTCAAATTCTCCGGTTTCCCCAAAACCTTCACCAACGTGCTGCTCACATGATTTACAACTTTGACCCCGATGACCGTCGGATACAATAAGAAATTACTCGATTCATCGAAAACCATATTGGAATTCAAAAGCGCATCGCTTTTTTCAACATCGCGCTCCACAGCCATTCTGCGGCCAAATTCCATCGGTGGGATTAATTGCTTCTTACTTTGTAGTTCAGTAATGTTGGACAAACTCTCGTCAAAGACTCGGAGTAATTTTCCGGTTTTGAATCGGAAAACGTAAATCTTACGATTTGAACCGAGACAAGCGAAGAATTCCCCATTGGGCGAAACTGTCAGATTTAAAAGGGTGCTTTTGGTTTTGACGAATTCGAACAAATTGGTGTCGAGCTTTGATTCGAATGTTGCCTTTTTTGGGAATAAATAATCCGTTTTGGGGCCTGTCCAATATTCGATCATTCCTTTGGTGTCGGAGGAAATCACGGTTTCAAAGATCGGATTGTAGACGATGATGTGAACAGGAGCGGAATGGATATTTACAAGTTCTTGGATGGGAGATGAACCGCCCTGGCCGTCATAAATACGAATTTTCTCACTGTTCTCTTCAGAACTGAAAAAAGTGATGTAAAGTTAGGTTTTTTCATTAGGTTAAATACATTAATCATAATTAAACTCAAATATGGATATGAAACTAAATTTTAAAATTGAGAAAATTATTATAATAAAATAAATTTTATTAAAATTGGTTGGCTTACACTGCAATAGCTGGAATTGCATCTCCTGACGTGTGAATCCACTCACATGTTTGGGGAATGAAGTTCAATTTGATCATGTTGATCATGTCTATTAAATCACAATATTATTATTTAAGTAAGGTTAATTAGTTAACTATTAGTTAAGTTAAGTTAGTTAAAGTAAAGTCCTGTAAAGGTATATCTGCTCTAGTATAATAATTATTGCCTATTATAAAATTATAGTTAATTTACTAATGTTTATTAAGATTTGAATATCAAATTACCAAAATTGACAATGTCAAAGACCTTCATTGACTTGTCATTAGAAGTTGTAGCTAAAAGGGATCCAGTGTTGTTGACAGCAATTGCTTGGATGTTTCCTAAATGGCTTCGGAAATGTTTGACAAATTCAATTCCCGTTTCTTGTTTCTTCCAAAACTTTACGTGTCCATCGGTGCTGGCGGTGATCAAGAAATCTGTTCTGTAAAAACAATGTTAATAAAGTTAATACCAATACCAATAAAGTTAATCTGTTATAATTAATATTACATTATATCTATTTAATCATCATCCTTATTAAATGCTAAATTGCAGAACTTTTATTATAATTAACTAAAATTAAAATTATGTTTTATATACTTGGTCATTGCAATATGTGTCACTGAGTCTCGATGCATGTAGCTCTTTTCATAGTAATCGGCCGATGGCAAATTGTCAATGAAAACTTCCTCGTACTCGACAACTGTAAAAATAAAATTGTTATACATAATATAATAATATGTAATGTAGAAGATCTCTCCTTAACTTTAAATTAATGGTTTAATGATTATTTAAGAATTAAATTATTAAATTAAAACGGATTTATACTTTTTCTTTTCTTCGGCTTTGGAGCTTCTGATTCTGTGGCTGGCATTGGGCCGATAACTTCATCGTCAGATTCCTCATCTTCGTTCTCGACTCTTTTCTCCTCCTCCATTGTGATAATTCTTAACTTTTTATTCACAATTAAGCTAACAAACTTTAGCTAACTATTTAATCACAATTAACTAAAATGAACTTTAATTGCATTTAACTAAACAATCTTTGATCACAATTAAACAGGTTTTTAACTATTATTTGAATTACTGTTAAAATTGTAAAATTTCTGAAAATAAAAAGAAAGCAGCTTTACCGCTCTGCTCTGCTGCTCTGCTTAATGCTTAAAGCAATGCTTAATGTTTAAAGCTATGCTTAAAGCCGCTCTGTAATTTTCCTATGCGGTTCATATTCAAACCTTTGCAACATTCCTGGCAGAATTTATCCAGACGCGTCAGTTCATTCATTCTCTGACCCACAGTCAAAATGTCCTAAATGTCGTAAATGTCATTTTAAATGGACTTTAAACACTTTAACCCTTCACCTTAACCTTCGACCTTTATCCAGTTTGAATCATTAAGTTAATTAACCTTTGATTTAATCAACCTTTACGGTAAATATAAAATATAATAGCTTTAAATATTAACATTGAATTGTAAAGCGAAATATTTACAATGTGATTT
This sequence comes from Neelides folsomi, assembly GCA_034687125.1. Classification (NCBI taxonomy): domain Eukaryota; kingdom Metazoa; phylum Arthropoda; class Collembola; order Neelipleona; family Neelidae; genus Neelides; species Neelides folsomi. Next base: position 17,694 of record JAQGBZ010000585.1, read on the forward strand.
TACATTTAAACTTTTGCAGAATACCAATTTGATTTGAATTAATTCACTAAATAATTATTGAATGTGAATAGAAATGGAGGTTCAAACTGGAAGTTCCCAAGAGGTTCTTGGAGCTGGTCAAAATCCCTCGACCCAAATTGCTCCGCCGATGCAAATGTCAACAACCGACGAAGAAGTGCCGAATTGGCAACTCGACCTTCTTATGGAGAAACTTCGACAGAAGTCAAATTCACTCAAGCCGCTCCACGATACGGCCAGAAACATCAGAATTTCACTATTGGTATAATAATTAAATATTGTGATCTTATATTTATAAATAATTTATATTTTAATTTTATAAATAGGTAATAATTAGCTTGTTCAAAGTCTAATGTGATATTTAATTTTGAATTATTTCAATTTATAGGAACGCCGTTTGATGATCGACGCAAATGACAAAATCGGTCTTCAAAAGTGTTTGGACACTCTTCAGCAAAACATCAAAGTAAATTCCTTACAGAGCATGGTCGAAAGGCTCGAAATGGTCTCACGTCAATTAGGCCTCAAATTCACTCCTGGAGAAACCGAGAACGAATGGTTCATTTCGTCATTTATGTTTTACCTTGAACTTCTCATCGAACCAAATGGAGTTGTCCAAGAAGTTAAAATCCAACATGATGGAAAATCAGAACAACAAGTAAATTAAAAATTAAAATTATTGTTACCAAAAACTGAGTCGAGTTAATTTTATTTATTTTTTAATTGTAATTTTTAATTCTTCAGAGCTGCCCAGAAATGGTTGAATGTTTAAGAGAAAATGACTTCCAAGGATTTACGGCTCATCTCGAAGGCCTCGTGTCAATTTACCAATTGAACGCAGATAAGAAAATCAAATCAAAAGCGTTCATTGCTCTTCAAGCTCTCGAATTGGATTTAATTGCAATGGCCGGAACTTATGCTCATTTGTCCGATGGAGAAGCCGTGATTATGAAAAGCATCTTGGGGCTGTTGGTTCCCCGTCGTGGGGGACATCCATCCAAATTGATTTATTTCATTTCTCCTTATGAGTTTTTGGACATTTCCAACAAGGCAACTTTCCCTTCGGATGTTTCGACCATTTTGGAGAAGAAACTCGGGACGGGAGCGACTGTGAGCATCCAAGCAGCTCCGATTAATAAATTACAAATGTCTACGACAGTTTCGGTCATGCAAACTCCTGATGGAAAAAAGTAAATTCATCATTCCAATGAATTAACATTATTAAATTAATTAATTATTTTGAATTTTCAGAGTTCCACGCTATGGATCTTTAAATGCCACAAACTCAACTGCTTTGCCAGCCTGTTTCACAGTCAATTTGGGCAAATTGGTCCCAATGTGTAAAGAACTTCTTGATGAGATTCACAGCATTACTGGAATGGAAAGCTACGACACTTCTAAAGGAGCTCCGGCTCCGCTTTTGTCCCTTGTAACACAACAAGGATCTGGAGGAGTTTTAGACTCTTCGAGCAGTTTATTCGTTCCGCTTCCTGACCAGCTCCATTGCTACTTCATGACTGAAACTCCCGGATTGGAAGGAGTTCTTTTGTCTTCAATAACATTCAATTTGGCTTCACAACTCCCACAAATTATTACAATTCTGAGACAACAACTCACCTTCAATACACTTGTGGCTTCTTGCATTCGGATGGGAGAAAAACCAGGTTGGTTTATTATTTAATTTTAAATAGCTTGTAAAATGTAGTATAATACATTTTTATAGATAAAGTCTGTTAGATATGATTTTAAACACATAATTGATTTTAATTATTTTAATGTTTTGCAGAAGGCGAAAGTATGATTTTTGAGGTGAACGCTTTGTCCCACCAAAACTTGGCCGTTTCCTTTCAACATCCGTTGGACGATTCGCTGGTGACTTTGGAATTTGATTTGCGGGAAGTTTCCCATCCGCATTGCCGGCTCCACGCAATTGCAAATGCAGCAGAAGTAATTCCAACATTGGAAGAACACGCGTCAAAAGTCGTTCAAAGGTTTATCCTTTTTTCATTAAATTAAAAAAATATGTAGAATTTTATTAGATCTTTCTTCTGGATCATTAAACATAAATAGTACAATCTTAATTATATAAAAATATTTCTATTAACTTTAAGTTATTAAACTTAATTTTAATTATTTGTTAATAGGACAATGTCAATCCCAATTACGATCCGTGCTGTAATTCGACGCTGGCAAAGCATGAAAGTAAAATACGAACCTCCGAATCCTGACTACAGTGTCCAAGTCGGTGGCGGAAATTATGGAGATTCACACAATTCAGCTCAACCAAATTCGTCCGACATTTCCTGTGGCGTTGAATCTGAACGTCTCCAACAATCTTCGTCCCATATCCAAGGGATGGTCGTCATCAACAATGCGTCAACTCCTTTGATTCCTCCAATAGAGATCAAGAGAGAAGTTGAAGTGACGAATTCTTCACGTCGGGCCCCAACGCCTTCAACGACCCCTTCAACCTCCTCTACCCCGAATTTCCCCACATTCCCCGTCCCCACCCAAATGAATACCCAAATGAGTTCACAGAATTTGGCAGCTTCAATGGAACTCTTGTCATCTTATATGACCAACATGAACCAAATGAATCCTCTCTTTTTCCCCGGAGCTGGAAATTTCCCTGCGTTCCCGACAATACCAAATCTCCAAAATTTGCCTGGTTTGACATCTGCTACAACCAACATGGCCTTACAAATGAACATGTTACAACAAATGCAGCAAAATAGCGGCGGTGGTGGGAAACCGTCGTCGATGCTTTTAGGGCTTTTGGATTCTGTTGGAAATCAAAGGGGGAAGAAAGGAAAGAAACGGCGTGGTTCGGATAATATGCAAATGCCCAATGTGAATATTATCCCTCGCCCGAGTCCAACACCCAGTCCGAATAAATCGCCAGCAAGGGCAGGATTCCCTGCAGGGAAAAGTCCCAAACGGAGGCCGAGCGAAGGATCGGATATGTCAGACGATTCGAGAGCGGGAACTCCGTCGACGCCCAACACGGCCATTGGACTTTTAATGTCAGAACTTGGATTGGCTGTGTCGAACCAATCTCAGCAAATGAATGATCCAAATGACCAAAGATGGAACATTGACATTACACCTGTGACTACTTCAGTTTCCCAATCTAATTTAATGCAGGGGAATGAAGCTTCAATGTATGCCACAAAATTGCTTACCAGTTTTGGCCAAATGTCGTCAGGTCAAATTGGTCAAATGGGAGGTCAACTGGGTCAAATGGGAGGTCAAGGACTTCACCATCACCAGGAAGGCGACGAAGGGATGGATTTGGAAGAAGGGATGAGTTTGATCAAAAAGAAGAAAAAATCCAATTTACATTTGAATTTCCCTCCGCCGCCTAAAAGATCCATTTCGCTGGATTCAGGCACTGAGGAACAACTGAGCCATTCACTGTTAAATCAAGGGCCGTCTTCTGCTGAATCTTCAACTGAATTTAAACCACTTGTGACTCCACCGAGTTTGAGCATTACTCCAGTGAGCTCTGGGAATAATTTGAGTTCAACGGCTGTAAATTCTTTGTTGGCTGCGATGAGACCTGGGATTGAAATTATTCCTTTGCCGAATCCAACAAATCCTCTGAATATTCCAAATTCTATCACAGTCACAACAGTTCCCTCATTAAAACCCCAAATGGGAATAATGACCTCTGCAGAAATGAGCTCAGGTGGAGGAATCGTCACTAGCCAAAAGATCAAAAAAGAAAAGAAAACTTTTACACAAATCCAGCAAGAAGAAGAATTGAAGGAATTGAAGAAAAAAGCGGTTTTGAAAGAAAGAAAAAGGAAATTGTTCATGCAGGGCCAAACCGACGACGGTCCTGAGGCCAAACAGGGAAAATTGAACTTCCCAAATCAATTTGTCTCAATTGAGAAAATGAAGAATTTGGGTGTGAACAAACAACTGGCGAATTTTAATTTAAGCGGATTGATGAAAAGTAAAACTTCGCCCACAGCTTCTTTACAACAACGGACGGGAAAATCGAGCCCAACTTTGAATAAATTCACAGGTGGAGGGAAACCTTCGATTTCTTCATTGAAATCTGTTTCCAATCCAAGTTCAAATTCCCCTGTTCAGAAAAGTAAAGTGAAGAAGAGTGGGAAATTGGGGAAGAATTTGCCACCGAGTTTTTTGCCAAATTTGAAAAATATTGGCGGAACGGGATTGGGGGAAAATTTAACAATTCCGTCTTTGAGCTCTTTGAGTGGGATGAGCACAACGGCAGCTGCAGTTGCTGCACTTGGATTAAATCTAAATATGAATTTGAAATCTGAATCAGTTAAAACGTCAACGAGTGGAAGTACAAGTTCGAGTAGTAGTGGAAGCACAAGTGGGGGGAATGCCTCACCTGGGCCACAAAAGAAAAAGATGGGTTCGTTGACATCAATTATTGATAAATTAAAAAGTCAACAAACTGTTCCACCTGGATTGGAAGGAATTATCGGTGGAGGAAACGGAGGGAATGGAGGAGGTGGAAAAGGAGAAATGAGACAAGCGGATTATTTGAAAGCTTCGTCTTCAATAACTTCTGATGTTCAGAAGAAAGCTCCTGGGAACGGAGGACAAGGGCAACAAGGTCAAAATGCACAACCTGGGGGATCAAATGCTCCGGGTCAGGAATATACTGTGAATCGGGGACAAGGGCTGAAATTAACTTTGAATAAACAAAAAGCTAAGGAGAAGATGATGAAGGGACTGAAGGCAATGTCAACGAAGAGCAAACAATTGAATTTGGGCAATAATAGCAATAATAATACTAATAATGCTGGATCGAAACTCCCGGGTTCTCCTGGTTTGAATAAGACGTCTAATTCGGGCGGAACTTCACAACCGGCGCCGTTGTCTAAAAAGTCTAATTCTGGGAATGGGAAATCGAATAAGCTGCTTGTGGGGAAAGCGAAGGAAGCTGAATTGGATTTAACGAAAAAATTATTTATGCCTGGTTCGGTCAGAAGTTTAGAAAGTGGAGGTTTCGATGGACCAAAATTCGACCCGAATTTCCAAATTCCGAAAAAGTCGAGGTCAAGTTCAAATCTTCCCTCGTCTACTGATAAGAGTTTCGAAAGGAGTTTTGAAAAAGAGAAAAGTGACACGGACACCCCGCCGACCCTTGACCTCGAAGGGCCACATACTTCGAACAATTCAAATATCGGGGTTGGGGATTTGGAACAAGCACCGCCGATTTTGGAAGAAGAAACGACAAATTCCTCGACTTCTTCTTTGATCTTTTCTGAGAGGGATTCTGGGCCGATGAACCTAAGTACTGTGACGACTCTTTCTAAAGAAAGCCCAGCGGATTCTTCAAATAGTTCACAGGGAATGTTTGAAATTCGGAAAATCGATCTGGGAGAAAAAGCTGAATCTGAGTCTTCGTTTTTCCCAGCACGGGAATCAACCACTCCGACTAAAGAAAGTAAAAAGTGGGAAGAGGAAACGAAGGGAAATGAAAAAGAAACGACGATTTCGCCTGAATCTCCGGATCCAATGGAGAGCGAAGTTAAATTGCCACCACCGACAATGATACCAACAGACACGAAGGAAATTGAAGATCCCTCTCCTGCACCGACTCCAGTCGCAGTTTCTATCACTAAACCTTCGACTCCAATGGATTTGTCTGAAGAAAGCCAATTAGAATTCCCGCCAATTCCACAACCAAGGTCGCGAGCTTTAGACTCTTCACGGCCTGATTCATCGCGAGGTTTAGACTCTTCGAAATCTGAATCGTCGCGAGCTGTAGAATCATCATCGCGAGGTTTAGAATCATCTAAGACAGAATCGCGAGGTTTAGATTCGTCCAGGACAGAATCACGAGCTTTAGATTCATCTAGGAAAGATACATCGCGTGCTTTAGATTCATCTCGAGCTTTAGATTCATCGCGAGCTTTAGACTCATCAAGGCCAGAGCGAGTTTTAGATGTATTGAGATCAGATTCTTCGCGAGGTTTAGACCCAATGAAATCAGATTCATCTCGAGCTTTAGAATTATCTGAGGAGAAGAAAAATGCTCCTTCTAAACCTATTGTGAAGGAAATTGAGAAAACTGAAGAAGCTGAGAAAGAAGCGAAGCCAATTTTGGGAGAGGAAGAGATGCGTAAAGAAGGAAAAGAACCGCGAATTGTAAAAGAGGTCAAAGAAGTTAAAGAATCGGCGATGGAAATCGACGAAGATGAAAAGAAGAAAGAAAGCGAAATGCCGCCGCCGCCCCCGCCAGCTCCAATTGGAGATAAAGTTGAGGAAGAAACGAAGGGAGAAGCAATTTTGTCACTTCACATTGTTCACTCACCAGCTCCGATGCTTCCACCCGGGTCGCCGGCTTTGCTCCGAAGTCCGCTGGTTGTTCATTCTCCCCATTCCTCCCATGCGAGTCCTTATGCCATTGATGATGATCTTATGGATGAAGCACTCATTGGAACTGGCAAATAGACTTTTAAATATTCACTATAAAATAAATTTATATTAAATAAATATTTAATACATATGATATACCTACATTAGCTATAATATTAAATATTACTATTAATAAAAATATTAATATTAGTTAATATTTATTCTAGATTTTAAAATATTGGTGTTTGTGTAATTGTGTAATTTGATGTTAAATGGATAGTCCAGCTATATAAGCTACCGCACATTCACATATGGATTTACATATTTGTAAATATTTTAAATTGATCAATTTAGTTAATTAATGATGAAATTCAAATGTAATTAAAGGATTAAATCTACATTTAAAATAATTAAATCTTATTGAATAAAATGAGAATTTAGCCATGAATGTAAATCTCAATTTTTGAACCATACTTTTTTAAAAAAAAATTAACGAATAGTTATGTAAGTATATGGAATAAATAATCATATTAAAACCATTTGAATTAGACAAATATTTTAATGGCAACTTTTTTTAAATTTTTTAGAAAAATTCCAGTCATTGGTTCAATATAAATGATTAAATGACACTTGATAATTTGAATATATGAACAGTTTGTTTAATAAAAGATTAATAGATAGGATTTTGTAGTATTTTCGAGAATGCTTGAATTTTTCTGACCGGAACTAACCGAACGATGCAAATGATTCAAATTTCTCGTCCGCCCAAATTTCTCAATGTGCTAAAGACGAAGATGGAAACGGGAAAGATGAGGAAAATTGATAAAGTCAATTTGGAGCTGTCGTTTTCACCACCTGGTGTTGTCCCATTATTACCACCATTTGCTTGTGTGGTTGTAGTTGATTTCGTTGTGTAGTTGGGGTCAACTTAGCAAACTCTCATCTCGTTTTGTGCTGTGCTATCGTTTACGCAAATAAGTCCAAGATCACAGGATCCTTGTGGGTCATCTATGTTAAGCTTGCATACTCCTCCCTCCTTGATTGCATCCACAACTCTCCCGCCCAACAACACACCAGACGAGGGCGAGGACCAAAACGAACTTCATTCTTCAATTTACTTGAAAATGTGGAAAATTCAAATGAATTATTTACAATTTCTGCTTAAATAAAGACTCATTTGTTCGCCTTTATTGAGATGAATGAGGTTAAGTCTTCTCTCCCATGAAGAATAGACATGTTCATCATTTCTCTATCTACAGATAACCAAATTTTCTTGAGTTTTAAAAAAACTCCATTTAAGGCCCAAGAACGGCTTACCCATAATTTTTGTTTTAAGTAGCCGAACCCGAAAAAGTCAAGTGGAGAAGCATCGGGAGATTTCTTCGGGACTTTCCTCATTGAAATTATTGTTATTCCAAGTCTTCTTTTTAAATCATCAGCGTAAACAATTGCTGTCTCTCTTGAGATGTGAGCTGGTGCGTGGTCATGATGAATGACCACCTTTCTCGTCTCCTTCCCATACAGCTTCACTATCTCCCTTTCCAAGGGTTTTAGTACATTTTCAACATAAAATTTGGCATTCACCTTGACACTCTAATAAGAGGGAGAACGCCTCTTCCACTCATGGCTCCCACCACCTCCCACCTGGAACTTCTTTTGGAAATTCTCTTTGCACACGATCCAGTTGTCTGGAATGGAAGTCCCAATTGGGGTATAGCAAATTTTTCGTTTGCCATTTTCGCAATCTTCGACGCTGACCATTGCTTCATCAAGTGTGACGACATATTGAGCCTTTGTCCGATTTAGGTACTTTTTTTTAAATTTCTTACAAGTTTCCATCCTGAAAAAAAGTCCTAACTTTCACATTCATTTTAAATTTTAAAGTATTTGTTTTTATATAAACTTCTTTAAGCGTGTGGAATCTCCTTTTTCTTCTGATGATTTTTTTCAATTTCTTTTTAATTGTCACGCTAACCGTCGATTGACTGATATTAATCTTGCCATTTCATTCTGTCCTGGTGGATTCTCTATGGAGGTAAAAAGTTGCAGTTTCCTTATCATGTTTCGGCTCACCTTTCTCGGAGTTCACACTACTGTAGGTGTAGGAAGTCCTTGGATTTTTGCATTTTTTCTTAAGCCAATTTGATTTTTGATTCTTACAAATTGTTGCTAGTCCAATATTATGACCAAACTCTTTCACGTTAACTTGGATTTTTCGGTATGAGAGATTTAAATTTAAATAAGCCTTTACAATACCTTCTAACTCTTGATTAATTTTTTCCCCTTTATATTTTGGAAAAAGTAAGACTTGTATTTTATTCAATAGAGTATATTTAATGAACAATGAGCTATTTGGCGGTTAAAATCTGCATATTAATTACAAAATCATATCAAGATATCAGAAGCGTTCCGAATAAAGTAGATAACCCACTGTATGCATTATATTTAGATATCACACAAACACCAATGACATCTATATAAAATGTTCTGTTTCCAATTTATAACTTATTTATAACTAATGATTACAGTTGGATTCAAGATAATTTGTCAAAAGTTTCGGATTTTCCAATACACTGCCAGAATCCTAAAGATTTTAACGGAAATGATCTGCATAAAATTACATATTCTCAAGTGTGTAAAGAAGATTGGCTCACAATGACTCTTCCGGATAATGATTAAAATGAAGAAATGCTAAATTTTTTAATATTTACAATATAAGGAGATATGATTAAATTCGACAAAATTAGTGTATCCTAGTTTAATCGAATGATTGCAACAAATTCTATAATTATCAAAAAGAATTATATGTAATAGTAAAACATAAATATAATCTAACTAAATGTAAATATTTATTGTAGCTAATTTATGAAAGGTACCTTAAAATATACACTTCATCTTAAAGATTTTTTAAATTACTTTATAAATTCCATTCATAAGTTACATAATTTGGAAGTTTGTTGCATTACGGGAATCTTCTACATTTTGACTTCCAGTTCCTTGACTAACTTTCTTGAATTCATTCTTTGGAGCGTTTGCCCCTTCTGCAGCGTTTGCCATGCGCTCTTGGTATGATGGAGGAGCTAATAAAAAGAAAGATTGAACTTTGAACAAACATATTTGTTTTGCATTTCATTTACTAAATATTATTTATTCTTTGATTATTTAGAATATATTATTTTTTATTAGGATCTTACGCAGATCATGATATTCACATGGTGGTGGAGCTGAGGGCCTAAGAAATGAGTTCTCCGAATAATTGGCATTTGAGTTTTGTGGCATCAGTTGATTGAATGTTGAAGTAAACGGAATGGTGCCAATTTGAATGGGCAAAGTTCCTATTAAATTCATAGACATCCCAGAAATGCATACTTCAACCTAAAATATTTTGGAATTATGTAGTTTTTATACACATTCTTCAATAATAAATTAATAAAAACAAGAATTAATAATATTTAAATACGTAGATTTCATATTGGACGTTTATAATTGGACGTTTATAAACGTCAAATCCAAGTTTAGTTGGAGGAACCGATGGAACCAATATCAAAGGTCCTTCCCAAATATCGGAATCTCCTTGCTCAACCTCCCGTGCATGAAATGCTTTAACAAGCGTTTTCGAAAATGATTTTGATTTCCCACCTGCATGAAATACTGAATTCTGAAATAAGAATAAATGAAAGCGGTTAAATTCTGATCAAATATTTCCAACAAAGACATAATAAAACCATGCCTGAATAATAATATATAAATCATACCTGGATCAATTTTAAAGATGCGTTAAGAATACGTTTGTTGCTGTGATTTGTAAATTCGACAACAATTGGAATATATTCTCCTGGCACAAATCCACATCTTGGGATTTTGAGAAGAAGTGAAATTGGCCCACTTGTACAACACAAACAACACAAATTCTTTTGTTTTCTAAGTTCCCCTTCTTGCCTTGCAATTTGGTTGGCATTTAAATCCGAAATTGCGTTAACGATGAATAAATTCCTGACTTTATAGTGAAAGCTCCATTTTTTCAGGATGATTGCCTCGATTTCATAAGAAACTGAACCATATTCTCCATTGAAAGACGAAGGCAAGTTGGATGGCAAAGTAAAATGAAATGGATATTCAGTTCTTCCTAAAGGAATTCTAACTTCGCTACTACCTGAAAATATTTATTTTTATCCACATTTCACATTTATAATGTGTTTGAATGTATGAGTTTTAGACTTGAATGAGTTTTAAACGACTCTTTAAAATACTTTCTCACCATTTCCTACATTGAGTGATCATCTTTTTGATCTTCCCATTTAACTTTAGCTTTACCTCCTATCTTAATTTTCAAACCTTCAAAATATTTCGGATATCAGATGTTTGTTAGTACTAAATGAAATTTCATACAAAAAACAAAAAGAAATATCAAAAACCTTTTGTATTTTTTTCTTTATTACAAATAACGATCACACGACCAGTGACATTTTGACCTGAAAAATACGTTTTTGTAACATTGTCAAAAGCGATCCCAATTGTCGTTCCGACCATTTGAAAATAAGAATTATTATATTAAATATAATATATAAAATTTTATTATAAAATATATCTAGGTTTGATTGCTATACATTTATCCTTGTTAAAATAAGCTATGATGTTTGAAGAGAAGCTAAAAGATTAAAATGCAAAAACAAAGTGGAAGTTGGAATTGAAATTGGTAATTGACAATTTTTCTATGAAAATCCGACCAATTTGAGTCATGCGGTTTTTAAATAAGTGAGCTGTCTGATAAACTGTAATATCTAATTTTGGCTCTAGTTCCTTACTCGAAATATTTGAGTTATTCAAAGTCAAGCCTTCAAAATAAATTTTTAGGTGTGCATTAATAAAAAATGTTTTTCTTCTGTATACATCCTTAATTGATTATGGTCAAAGTCCAGGACGCGGGCCTGTTTCGGGCAACCATTGCCCGAAAAGAGGCAACCATTGCCAGTTTTTGGGCAATGTTGCCTCAAAAAGGCTAAATTGCCCGAAACGGGTAACGTTGCCCGTTAAAATATGAACGTTGCGCGCGAAAATATTAAGGTCTTAGGTATGTACTTACAATTAGTTTTAATAAAAATTGTCACTTTGATGTGTGTGTATTACTTTAATTAATAAATATATATATATATATATATATGATAAAATTCATAAGCTACTTTATTTGGTCAACGTTCAGATTCCGGGCTAAATTTGGGTAACCGTTGCCTACTTTTAGGTAACCGTTACATACTTTAGGTTTATGTGTAGAATATGAAATTAAGGTTCAGATCTTAAAGGGTAACCTTCATATTTTGACGGGCAACTTTCCTAATCTTG
>JAQGBZ010000586.1:0-29325 GCA_034687125.1 Neelides folsomi
AATTCAATCCATACATACCGATTCTAAAGTTTGTCTATTTTTCTCGATCTTTGGCATGTAAATTTAAAAGAAAAAAAGACCGACTTTTGAATAGGTCTGTATTATAGAATATTTTACAAAAGTATATAACTTAATGAGGAAGATTTTAATATTAATTCAAACTGTTTTATTTATAATTCTAATTTTGTTTTTTGTAGAAAACCCAAGATGGGTTTGGAGGAAGGAGAGGCCATGGAAAATGTGTATGTAGTCGAGGAACCTCAACCTCCTGAGGAATCCCTTCAACAAGTTGGAGCTGAAGCGGAAGAGATCTTCCAATTTATTCAAGATATACAAGCTGAAGACCTTATTCAAAATATAGAAGATAATTTGGGTAATGGAGCCCCACAACCTCATTTAAATTTAATATTAAACGGATTGGAGTTTGAAGAATCACCACCTAACCACGAAGAATCACCACCTAACCAGGAAACTTCTCCATCAGAAGGTTATTTTACCGGTTCGCCTCCATCTCATTAGTTCCAAATGATGCTGATATTGTTTTTCACTCATGGCCATGTAAAGTATCTTAATTTTCTTAATGATTAATTATTATTAGACAGGAATTTGAAATTTGGTTTTTAATATTACTATAAGTGTAAGAAAGTAAGGTTTTTTATCATTCAATCTATAAGAAACGTTCAATTTAATGAAAAATAAATAATTTTAACTAAGTATTGAATTCAATTGTTAATTTAATTAAGGTTTATTTAATTTCACTGTTAAATTATACATATAGTTAATTGGAATTTAATTCGCATAAATCGTTTTATTTTTAATTAATTGTTTATAGCTTATTAAGCACGGATTTGTGTATTTGTGTTATTTCATATCGCATTTTTTAACATTAAATAAAAATTATTTTACAAATAAAAATCAAATTGGAATTCCTCACGGAAACGGAGAAATGAAACTTGTGACGTCACTGGGGAATTTTCGCGTTTTCTCCTTTCACTTTTCCCCATTTTCACTCACGCCAACCCATCTTTCTTCTTACCCGATTTAACGTTTAATTTTAAAATTACTCTTAAACTTGACTCTGTACTCGACGGCTGTACACTTTGTTGACCGAATTGGAGTTTATAAATATTTAAAGGATTTGGATTCAAAATGAGTAGCAGAATTGATTAGATTTAATATTTTGTCCTTGGAGTTAACGTACCTTAATGGTGATTATGGAATGGACTAACAAGAGATAACATATAGCATTATTTTCTTAAGAAAAACTTTTCCATGGTACTTTTTATTAATAATTTACCATAGATACCATGTACTTATTAAATAAATTATGAATATGACAAGAATACGCTATATAAATAATTTAACAAGAAATTAACATAACATATAGATATTAATTTAATGCTAATTTAACGTGGGGAGGTTGTTGATTAATAATGTCAACTACTCAATCACTCAATGATTGACATTGATATTTGATATTTAATTGAAATTGGTCAGAAGCAGATTTATTCCCTATTTTATATATGTATATTTAAAAAAATCAATTGTTTCCAAAGTTAGAAATGATTTTTGCCTTTTTAATTTTCACTTTTATTTATTTTCCCAGCGTCTTGAGTGATGATAATGTTGTAATTTGAAATTAATTTACAATAAATTTCTTATTAGTTTTTTTTATAAAAATGTTTAAATTAATTAATTATTTAAATTTATTAATATTATTTTAAAAGGATGATAATAATTAAAAATAATATAGGAATTGTTACAAGAACTGAAAAGCTTTATAAATAATCTTGCCAGCAAATTGGTAAATAATCAATACTGTATTTATCATTTTAATCCACATCTCATAAATAGGCATATTTAAGAAAAGTTATAAACTGATTTTATATTTTTCAAATTATATTTTGATTATTAGGACTTAATGGAAAAAAATATTGCTGAATTACAAAGTTCAAACAAATATGAAGAAACGTCTTTAAAAATGGTGGTTATACAAAATAATTACAGATATTTATTTAATATTCATAATTTTTACTCTTATCTTTGAAAATTATTGTTATTTGCATATATTTTCAATTAAGAAATTATAATAAAAAGTATTACAATACCATTTGAGTTTATTTCCCTAAAAGAAAATTTACGAAATATTTAATACCTATTCTATTACATATATGGTTTAAATTTATCGAAGGCGGGAGAAATGGTAAGAAGATCAATAAAAAAATACCATTGGAAAATAGAGAAGATGAAAACATCAATGAAATCACAAATGTCTGGAAATCTTCTCGTACGTCACAGCCAATCGACCTTAGTTCCTGATTGTCCTCATGGACAAGAAAAGCTGTGGGATGGATATTCCCTCTTGTACATTGAAGGGCATGAAAAGTCTCACTATCATGATCCTGGTTTTGTGGGTTCTTGCATTCAACTTTTCTCCAGTATGCCTTTCCTCTTCTGCGATATCAGAGGCGTTTGTGATTTCGCATCTAACAATGATAAATCTTATTGACTTTCCACGAAAGGACCGATACCTAAAATGCCAGTATCGAAAGATTCAATTCGTCAACATATTTCCAGGTGAGATAATAAATACGAAATACAAGAACAAGTTACAAAACAATTGTAATGATCGAACTGTATTAAACTTTAAGGATAATTTTAATAATTATTATTTAATTAAAGGTGTGCGGTATGCGAAGTCCCAACTAACGTGATTACGGTTCACAGCCAAAGCATGAACACTCCACCATGCCCTTCAGGCTGGGGAAGTTTATGGGCTGGATACAGCTGTTATGGTATGGGTTGAATATTTAATATTAATTAAATTAATCGAGATGATAATTAACCTTTGATCTGAAAGTACACGTCGGGTGAAGCAGGAGGCGGAGGTCAGAGCCTGGTTAGCCCAGGGAGTTGTCTCGAAAATTTCCTAACTACGCCGTTCATCGAGTGCAACGGGTCAAGGGGAACGTGTCACTACTTTGCGAATAAATATTCATTTTGGCTCGCCACCATCGATTACGTCGACCAATTTAAGATACCGAGGAGAGAAACCTTCGACTCCAATAATAACAGGGAAAAGATTTCAAGGTAAGAAGCAAATTAAAATATTAACAATTAATTTAAATCTCTAACCATAACCATAAGTATAAACATCTGTAGGTAATTATGTAATTTTTATTATATTAAAAAGAATTATGAAATAGTTTAAATTAATTTCGAAATTATTTAATTAATTTGTTTTATTTTAGATGCCGAGTGTGCCTCAAGTCTTGAGGCATATTGAGTCAACATTTATAAATACATCGCATCGCATAAAATGCATGTTCTTTGTTTTAACTTTACACTAATAACTAATATGGAATAAAGCAATATTTTCTTCTTTTATTTTCAAACGTTATTTAATCCATTATCCTATTATCCATTTACATTACACACATTAAATAACAAAAGAGACGCCATTAACATAAATACTTTATATAATAAACTTAGCCATAACTGTCGATTCAGTTTCAGCGATAATTGTCATAATTAGATCAAGTTAAATATAAAAAGATAACATTATTAAATAAGATTATATTATAATTACATTCAATAAAACATAAAATTTAATAATAAATAAGAATAAAGTTAAATAAAGTTAGTATGATGGAAGCCATTTGAGATGAGCGAGTGAAAAGAGCTTACTGAAAGAATTGGATAATGGAGTTAAAGTAAACACCGAATTTTTAAATTATATTTTGGTATAAATTAATGTGTAATTCATTTAATATCCCTAATAACAAAATAGCATTAATTGTAATAATTAGCTATTTTAAATTAATTCCAAGGTTCATTCATTCAAGTTCTTCAAGTCCATCAAATAAATTTTTAGGTTCAAAGTACGAAGTTTTAAATTCTCCATTTTCTATTTGCTTTTGTTTCCATACCATACCATAATATTTTACGTTAATTTTTTAAGCTGCATTATTGGCTTCAGCTTATTTACAAATTTAATTAAGATACTTAATAATAAAATTTTAAAAGTTGCCAAATTATACTAAATTTCATTTTATTGCTGATATTTTTGAAAGTATAAAATTACATATTACACACTATAACTTATTATTATATCTAATTAATTAAGATTGAGTTCATGAAAAATAACTTTAAAGAGAAATTTATAAAAAAATGTTTGTATGCATATTCAAATGTAAGTTTTATTGAATTCTAATATCTTACACCTGTGTAGTCAATCTCTATCATTTTAGATTTGTCTGTGGGATATTTCAATTTTCCAAGTTCTTTTATTACAATTTCAATAACAGTGTCAGCCATTTTAGTTTTTGACTTAATGCTAGAAAGAAGAACCCAATCCTTTTTATTTGTTTCACCATTACAACGAACGCTTAGCATATATTCCTTATTATCCGTCCAAACAATTGTAGTCTTGTCGACAGTAACTACATATATTTATTGTAATAATTGAACTTTCATTTAATTTACTTTCTTGTTTTAATTGTAAAAATAAAAATAATTGTAAATTACAATGTAATGAAATTGGATGTTTGGAAACAACCGCTGAACACTCGCGAATTCCCCATTTTCCGTTTACTTTCTTGGTAAAAAAAGTTGCCGTCTAGTCATGACTTCTGATGATTGTATTTTCGCCATCTGATGAATTAACTTTAATGGTGTTCGGTTTCATCCAGTCTTTAATATCTATTAGTTCATCATCGGAATCTCTTAAAGCTGCAGCCATTACATAATATGCACACACTTGATTAATAAAGGATAATACAACCCACTAATAAACCAAATATCGTCCCACTAAAATGAATTCAATTAAATCACCAATTAATTTTATTATGAAATTTAATCCTATAATTGTAAATTATGTAAATCAAGATGAAGTCATTTGGTATTTACATGTAAAGTAATTTTATGGTTTAAATGTTTAGTTTTAGTTTTCTCTATAGCATATTCGTTTGAAACGTAAAAAATGCTTTCTTATCTTGTACTAAATATAAGTGACCAATCTTTAAAATATCATAAAGTTGAAATATAAACTTATTGTTTACTTACATATTTTTCGTTAATGTTTTGGAAAACAGGCAAATCTTTAATGTAATCTCCGTCATCATGGTCTTTGTAGATACTTTTATCGTACTTGCCCTCCTCAGAATAAGCGGAGATTGCCAACGTTAGATTAAGAAAATGGCAAACCTCATTTTTCTGTTCTGTTGTTGCTAGCCGTTCCAAACGATTAATTATAATTCAAAGACGATAAGAAATTAAATTCAACAGTTTTGAGCATTATTGGTTAATTACAATTAGAAAGTTATAATCATGATATTATTAACTAATTTCAAAATTAGCAATTAGCCACCATATAATACTTATATAGTTGCAACGTATGATAGTTTTACTTTGAAATAAATGTTACTGGCTGTAAATAATTTATTACTTGATGATTAATTAATATTAATATTTTGAAAAAAATTTAATTTATTTTCCTTTTAGTGAAGTTGTATGAATATTATTCAATTTTAATGATTGAAAAGAGCTTACTTAAAGAATTTATTCGATTTAAACTTTTGACCTTGAACTTAAAAGAAATTAATAATCTAACATTATTTTCTTATGAAGAATTTTCAGGCCATTTTTTATTAAGCATTTAGATAACATACATAAAAATGATACATATAAGCGTATAAATATTAATTTAATGATAATTTAACGCATGGGAGTTTTGGTTGGTCTAAAGGTCAGCCACCCAATCACTCAATGATTAGTATGTGATAATTTATTAAAATTAGCAGTAAGCAGAGGATTTATTAATTTTCGTATTTGAAAAAATTAAAAATTTTCAAAGTTCAAAATGATTTTTTCCTTTTTAATTTTAACCTCTCTTTGTTTTCCAAGCGTCTTGAGTGATAATAATGTTGTAATTTGAAATTAATTTACAAAAACAATATTTTATTACTTAATATTATTTTAAAAGGGTGATAATAGCATTTAAAAAATATTTTAGGAATTGTTACAAGAACTGAAAAGCTCTATAAATAATCTTGCAAGCAAATTGGTAAATAATAAAAATTGTATTTATCATTTCAATTTACATTATAAATAGAAATATTTAAGAAAAGAATATAAACTGATTTTATACTTTACAAATTTTATTTTGATTATTAGAGCTTAATGGAAAAAAATAATGTCGAATTACAAAGATCGATTAGTACATGTGCAGAAACGGCTTTAAAAATGGTGATGATTATTCTGATTATACAAATACTTATTTAATGCACATTTATTATTTAAGTCTATTTCTTTTTAAGAAAATTTATGAAATATTTATTATTACATTTGATTTAATTAACAAGATTTAAATTTATCAAAGGCGGGAGAAATAGTAAAAAAATCCATGAAAAAACTTCATCATAAAATAGAGAAGATGGAAACAGTTTACCAAAGCATTATTAATGGAAAGATTTAATCAAATGACTCATCAAATGACTCCTTATATTTTTGAAGAATCTTTTAAAGAAAAATCACAAAATTTATGGAAAAGCTTTAAAACTTCCAACTTCACGAATAATTATTATGACGTCGAAAGCGAGCATTACGTAATTAAAACATTTGGAAATGCCAACATCTCTTCATCTTTTCCCATCCAGTATTTGAATTCTACGCCAATTGTTGTTCAATTTTATTTCAAGCCCCTCACGGGTCAGAGCCCCAGTTTTGACATTTCATTAGAATCTTGTACTAGAAATACTAATTACATATTTAGTATCAGATCTGATGAGATTTATGTTGAATATCAAAAAAACAAACTTGATTTAATACCAATGGAGATACTTAAAAGGTTTCGTGTTATTCCTCATAATATTACGAGATTAATTCGATTTGAAATTGTACCTGATGGAAAATGCATTTATACTAACATAAACACCGATCTTTTTACTTATAAAAGCTTAAAAAATTTGGAGAATGTTTTCTACAAAGAATTTTGTTCAATTTCCATTCGAACATTTATGAAAGATAATTCTTTCAACATTGGAAATCTTCTCGTTACATCGAACATTACCTATGCAAAATATAGAGAAAAACAAATTATGGAAGATCTTAAATTGAAAATGATACAATGATTATATACAATGATTATATTCTGATTGTTATGCATAAGTTTAAAATTGAATAAATAGTTTAAAATTAAAAATAATTTTTTTATAATGTATGTTTTGTTTATAAAACAGCTTTTAAAACTAAAATGAGAGTCTTCTGAGGGAAATTTCAATTTCTCAATTCAAAATTGGGCTAGACACGAAAAAATTTCAAAATTTTATAAGATATTAAGCCTAATTATCAAACAAAGATAGTGAAGATGAATTTCGTTCTAAACTTCAAACACAGAGAAATTTATTGAAGAATAACACTTATATACTCCTTCTTAAAGACCAATTTACCTAATATATATTTAAACTATTCGCTAGTTTTAATCATATATAATATTACTTTACCCTTATTATTATTAAATTATATTTAATTTCCCTATAATGTTTAATTATAATATATTACGTTTACTAATTGTAAGTTCTAATATTATTTTATTTACTTTACCCCCTTTTAAATCTTTTTGCACAATATCCCTTATTGTTTAGGGTTGCATCTAGATATCAAATACTTATGTAATCAATTCCACATGAATAAACCATTCCACATGAATTATACAAAATATCTTATTGCTTATTTTTTATTATATTTTAATTATTAAGGTTGAGTCATGAATAATAATGAAAAATAATTTGAAAGAGAAATTTATCAAAAAATGTTTCAATGTATATTCGAATGTAAGTTTTTATTTATTTAATTAGTTAATCCTGAATAACCGATAATTTGAATATTGTCTGTGGGAAATCTCAATTTTCCAACTTTTTTTTACAATTTTTAAAGTTTCTTTATCCACTTTAGTTGCATTCCTAGAAAGAAGCACCCAATCCTTTTTCTTTGTTTCACCATGACAGCGAACGCTTAGCATATATTTTTCATTATCCGTCTAAACAATTGTAAACTTGTCGCCATCAACTATAATACATATGTTATTTATACTTGTAAAATAATTAATTGACCTTTCGCCTTTCACTTACCATTAATTTAATATTCTTTATCTAACAAAATTATCATGGGTTGTAAATTGTAAAAATTATGTTGTCTAATTGTAAATTTAACATATTTTAAATTACAATGTTTTGAAATTGGATCGTCTGGATCCCCTTTACAGTCGCAAATTCTCCATTTTCCATTTTCTTTCGTGGTTGTGAAATGTGTGAAATTTTTTAAAGATCTGATGATTGTCTGTTCCGGATTTGATGAAGGAAGTTTCAAAAAGTCTTCCATGTTTCCTACATAATCTTCGTTATGTTTAAATATTACAATTCCTACTACAACTAATATTCAAGTTTGAATATTAACATAAGTGACTTTGATTACATTTGATAATTTTATATATAATATTATGCTATTAAAGGTAGTGAAAATAGAAAATTTAAAAAAAGCTATGAAATATATTCATTGTAAAATGGGGAATATTGAAACTCGGCCAATGCGGGGGATTACGTATGAAAAAGTACAACGATGAAAATAAAGCCTCAGATTCTGTTTTGTTCTCTTTCAAATGTAATAATTTAAAGGGACTGTCCCAATTCTGTGCAAATTATTGTAAAAAACAATATTTTTTTTTCGTTTTTCATAATATTTGTAGTAATGTCAAATATTTTAAAATTTTAAAATTTTTTTGACAATTCAAATTTTATTTTCAAATGTAAGGGTTGTTTTAAGCTCAATTTCTTTATTTCGGGTGATGTTCGTATTTGACATGATGAAGATGATCCTTTCCAGTTTTAAATCCAAGTTTTGCCAGTTGGTCCTTTACAGCTGTTAGTGTTATGTTATTAACTTTATTATTTGTATGAGAAAGAAGCATCCAATCCCTTTTCTTCAATTCATCATGGCAACGAACACGGAGCATGTATCCCTTATTATCAGTCCAAACAATTGTATTCACGTCACCTTTATCTATACATATACTATTATTATACTAAATATCTTTGTATTAACAAAATCAAAATTAATTGTAATTGTGTAATTTTATCAAATTACAATGGATTCCAATTTGATCTGCCAGACTTTCCGGTTCAACATTGCGAATTCCCCATGTTTCATTTACTTTCACACTTTTGAAATTAACCGAGCGATCTCCAAAACATTTGAGGTTTATTTTTTCATCATTTATTTTATAAGAATGTGGTTTAACCTTTTGGAGGAGATCGCTTTTGTTGGCATCTTTATGGTAATGTTCAACATTGTATGCTGCAATCATTTGATAAATTGCACGTTTACTTGACAGGGGAAAATATAATCCATACTTCATCCACTTTTGATCCCACTACAAACATTCAATTGGATGACCAATTAACTACTACTTAAAAATTGCAATTAATAGATTTATTATGTGACACGTATTAACAGTGTTAACTGTCAATATTATATTCCCCAAAAATATTAAATATAAAATTTCTTATTGAATTCTTTCATTACCCATTTTTCCCATGTTTCGTTTAGGTTGGCAGCAACAGTCAAATTTGTCAAACATTCTCCGTCGTCGTGATCTCTGAATAATTTATCATCGTAATGAAATTCGGCAAAAGCGGAGGTCACAAAGACGAGAAAAATGAGGAGCCTCATCTTTCTGCTCTTCTCTTGGCCTCTTTTCCTCAATAACTAGATTTAATCAAGTTATGAAACCGAATTTAAAAAAGCTCGATTTCTTATTTAATTTATTTAATAGAAAGTTACAAAAATTAATGATTTTACATTCTAGAGTTTGTATAGGCATTCATTATTACTAGCTACATATTTAATTAAATCTAAATGTGTACCTACCTACCTACTATATTAAGTATGACTACATAAATCATAAAATTATAAAAGTGCTAACATTTTCATTTATATAATAGTGATTTTTGTTGGAAGCATACAAGTATTCACGTTTCACTCTATAACACGCTATAATTTAAATACATAATTACCCACTAAATTATGACATTAAATTAAACATTAATATTAATAGTGAAAGTTTTTTTTAATTATCATCAAATATTAATTATTACAAATATAACATCATTTTTAGCTAACTAATTTTTATTATTTAAAGGGAAAGTAATGACATGATATATTCAATATGCACATACATATTACGATTTGTTAGGTACATTCATTGCAATGAGTAAAATCGCAATAAAAAATAATCATAATCACCAATGATCTATAAAATAACTTAACATAAAATATAATAATTCTGTCTAATTTATTATGAATTGGATTAATAAATGAAATACAGGATATGTATACTAGAATGTATACATACAAGTATGTACAGTTTCGTATTTATTTAATAGATATATCTTATATGCCTAGCTACTTTTACGCAATTTCTAAGTATTGCACAATTTGCAATGCAATTTATAATGCAGAATAAAAAATGTAGTAGGAGTGGAAAAAAAGAAAGGTCATATCTGTACGTTCCATCGTGTGGAATTTCTCCTATGTCTCTTCCTGTAACCAGAGATATGTTTTCGTGTTCAAGGGGCAGAGTGTGTCAGTGGCTCAAATCGATCGTGGTCGTCGTGTGTGCGCGGGGAGACTGCGGAACTATCGAACCACACACACAGAGGAATCCTCCAGTTCCTCCAATTCACTTCCTTCCCACTTCTCCGACACTTCTTCCCATCCAAAGACATGGGGAGCAGTCGGAAACGTCGGAAGAAGTTGAAAAAGGGCGAGCCGCCCCCGCCGCTTCCTTCCTCCCTATTCATTTTCACAGAAGGGACGATAGTGAGAAGGGTCACACGGTTCTTGGTCGACTGGCCGCCCTTTGAATATGCTGTGCTCCTAACCATCATTGCAAACTGTGTGGTCCTGGCTCTGGAGGAACATTTACCCAATGGGGACAAATCCCAACTTGCTATCAAACTTGTAAGTTTTTTTAATTTTTAACGTTTTTAACATTATTATTTAAAAATTTTATTATTTAAATTTCAATTACTGGATTTATTGTATTGAAATTTAATACTAATAGAGGATTTAATACAAGATTGGTTAAATTGGATGGATTTTAATTAAAGTTTTAATGGGCTTATAGGAAATGACGGAACCGTACTTCCTTGCCATTTTCTCCGTCGAGTGTGCTGTTAAAGTGAGCCAATATAATTTATTCATCGTTTAGGACTATTAATTACAGAGATAGATATATTAAATATTGATTAAGATAATAAAGTAAACTATATAAAGTAAAGCTAACGTCTAACTAAAATAAGTAATAAAAGTAAACCAACTTTGGTGTAATTTTAAATTTTCATGCATTATGTATGTATTTTAAACTTATGTAGTTTTTTTCAGTTTTATAACTTTTTGGTTGTGTATTTAGTTTTATGATTTTTAGATTATTTTGATGTTTAGATTTTTTTAAATTTGTGTTTTTTTCATTTTTTAGAATTTACGGCATTTTGATTTTTAGATTTTACTGGATTTTAATTATGTGTGAATTTTTCAGAGTTTAGTTGCATTTTTGCAAAATTAATTTTTGTAACTTTTTAGATTACTATTTAAGCAGCTTTTAATTTTAAAGGTTTTAAATATTTTGTTGATGTTAAGAATAGGTGCTATATGTGTTAAGAATTCACAACATTATAAATGTTGTTGGTTGAATTAAAACGTAAAATAACAGTTGTCTGGGACCAGAAAGGAATTGAGGAATGTGTGAAGGAATTTAAGTCATTTTGATTGTGGAGATTGTTAAAGTTCATTGGTCTTTACAGTTTCCGTGAAGGTGGAAGTTGAATGATTGAATGATTTTGGTCAATTTGATGAATAAAAGTGGAATGTCGCATGCCGGGGTTGTAAGGGCGCATGTTTCTCCTATTAACTTTCTCCCCACACGGTCACTCACACCCAGACATAGGAAAAAGAAACTTTCACTCTTAGCACACATCTATAGGAGAAAGTGCACAGGTAGAAACATTCACAGGTAATTTGATTCAAATTTTCTCACTCGTTATTCCAAATTTCCCTAAAGGGTGATAACCAAGGAATTTCCTTACCTTCCCTTTCCTCAGGTGAATTCCAAAATTGATCACATTCCTGATATTATCCGAATCGGAGATTAAAAACCCGCTCGGTTTTTTTTTTCATGTAAATCGTGTAAACAATGTTTAAATAAAGAATTGAATAAAAATAACTTTTGGACCAAACTCCAAAATAATATAAGTAGGTTAAATGAAATTAATGATAGTCTATTTCATTATTATATGTAGTTAATTGTGCAATAATTAAATTAAGAGAATTAAAATGACAATTATAAATTACTAGTATAATTGATTTTTATGGACGATTAAGAAAGTTATTTAATTAAATAAAATTAATTCGTGCTTTTTCCATTTTAGATTCTTGCAATGGGATTTTGTCTCCACGAGGGTTCTTACATTCAAAACATGTGGAACTTTATGGATTTTGTTGTCGTTTGTACAGGGTATGTATTTTAAGCTAATTATTAAAATTACAAATTACAATGAAGTTAAAATTTAAATTTCGGAATAAATTCTGTTAGGTAATTTTATATGATTTTTTTGTGAATTTTCAGCTACATATCATTGTTTGCTGAGAGCGACATGGGATTTGATTTGAAAAACCTTCGAGCAATTCGAGTGCTTCGTCCCCTCAAACTTGTTTCTGGCGTTCCAAGTAAATGAATGATTTATATCTAATTCACTGTTATAAATAAATTATTAATTAAATAAATAAATGCATTGATTCAAATGAATTAGTTACAGGAGTATTGTATATCTAATGCAACTATGCAACATGTTATCGAATTATACAAAGTTTACAATTAATTTATATTTATAATCGGCATTTTTAAGTTTTCCAATAAACTAATAAACTAAAATTCTTAATTTAATGATTTCTAGGTCTTCAAGTTGTCCTTAGCAGTATTTTAAAAGCAATGGCTCCACTTTTACAAATTGGTCTTCTCGTCCTCTTCGCCGTTGTCATTTTCGCCATCATTGGTTTGGAATTTTATTGTGGAATTTTCCATCGTTCGTGTTATTCACTCAATAATTTAGGTACATTTAACAAAAATCCAAAATTATAAAAATTAAATTAACAATGATTTATTTTAAAATTTTAAAAACAAATCAATCATTAAATTTATTATTGAAAAGCTATTAATGAAATGTTTTCGCACTATTTAGAGGAAATTGTAAAAGACGGAGATTTCGCTGTCCCTTGTGTTAACGAAGCAAAAGAAAAGTCACCGCCGGGTTCCTACACTTGTAATCCGGACAACTCAATATGTTTGGATAAATGGGTCGGGCCGAATTTTGGGATCACTTCCTTTGACAACATCGGCTTCGCCATGCTCACCGTCTTCCAATGCATTACAATGGAGGGATGGACGGCCATTTTGTATTGGACAAACGACGCCTTAGGAAACGTGTACAATTGGATGTACTTTGTTCCACTCATTGTCATTGGATCTTTTTTCATGTTGAATCTTGTTCTTGGTGTGTTGTCTGGGTAAGTTTTAAAAATTAGAAATTAAACTCTATTAAATATTTCAATTGTGGTTTTAATTATCAATATTAATTTAATTTACTTCGATAAAATCATTTTTGTAGTGAATTTGGTAAAGAAAGAGTTAAAGTGGAAAATCGACAAACGTTTTTGAAACTCCGCCAACAACAAAAATTAGAACGGGAATTGAATGGATATTTGGAATGGATCTGTGAGGCCGAAGACGTCATTTTGGCCGAAGAACGCACAAGCGACGAAGACAAATTAAGGTGAAAAAATATATAAAAATTAACCCGCCAATTTGCAAAATATCAATAATAACTTTTAAATAACTTTCAATTAACTAATTAATAAGTTTAAAAAATCTACTAAAAATGCTATAAAACTAAAAGACCAATTAATATTCAATTTTAATTAATTTAACATTCAATAACTAAATTTTCTGTGTTATTTTACAATTATTAAATTAACCTTTCACAGACGGCTCATAAATTCAGCCTTCGTCATCATTCCATAAGAGGAAGTGTAAGGAAACAAATTGAGAGATTTTCGCACAAAATCCAAATTAGCCAGTTTGAAATCGCCCTTTAAATTAGGAAATTAACTAGAATTGAATTCGATTTAACTAATAATTGTAGTTAATCTTAATAGCTGAAATCGCATATTAAACAATTTTTGTACGGTCGTATTTTAAATTAACATTTTAATTTTTGCCGATATTTTTGACGTAACTCATTTAAATTTTTAGCGAGATATTTGAATATTAGGCCGCGTGAGACCATACATAGTACATAGTTGACTTAAATTGAATTTGTACAAAATATTTAATTCATTAATTACAAAGTAATTAGTTTATTAAATACAGATTAGTTTATTAATCAAAACAGTAAATTAATTTTTTTAAATGAAAATTATTAATTATATAGAATTGAGGTGTGTAATTATTAATTTAGATCTCGATTAGAATTAACTCGAATTAATTAGAATTAATTCTTGGTACTTAGCGTGTGTGCGGGTGGATTAACAATTTTTACCAAAAGTAGTTCATTTTGTACTCGTATTTGTGAGTTGTCGTAGAAATCGTAGTTATGTGCTTGTAGGATCACGAAGGCGAGGCGGAAAGCCCAACTCAAGCTCAAGCGAATGGGAAAATCCCAATCGACCGAGACGGAGGAAGAATCCGATCCAGATGACGGTATTGCCATGGCCTCATATGTCTAATCGCTTTGTTCGCTTAAAACCCCCGCTCAAATCTTAACAAATCACACGTAGTCACCATTTAGTCTCTCTCATATTATCATCTCTATCACATAGTTCATTATTTAGTATAGAGCCGATTATGATTTCCAATAGGAATACTAAACCTTGCCAACTTGGGATAAAACCAGAAATTTAAATTTAAATTGTTTCCTTAAGGATCTGTTCGTGGAGGGAAAAGACGCTGTGCAGGATTTTGGCGAGCTGAAAAACGTTTCCGTTATTGCATTCGTCACACAGTGAAAACTCAATGGTTTTATTGGCTCATTATCATCCTCGTGTTTCTAAATACTGCCTGCGTTGCTGTGGAACATTATAATCAACCAAAATGGCTCACTAATTTTAACCGTAACTTTTTAAAATCTATAAATTCAAAAATTCCCTCCAAAATTCTAAATTATTGATTTTAATTAAAATTTTGAAATTATACATTTAAAGTAAATTTTATTTAATTTTTCAGATTATGCCGAAATGGGATTCTTGGGATTGTTCATCTTCGAAGGGCTAATTAAAATTTATGCTCTTGGGCCATTAATTTACTTCCAAAGTTCCTTCAACCGATTTGACACGGTTGTAATTTCCGGCTCAGTTTTCGAAGTTGTTTATTCTTCGTACCAACCAGGGGCGTCCTTTGGCCTTTCGGTCCTTCGAGCTCTTCGTCTTTTGAGGATTTTCAAAGTGACTAAATATTGGAGTTCGCTCAAAAATCTCGTCATTTCTCTTCTGAATTCCATGAGGGCCATCGTGTCACTTTTGTTCCTTCTTTTCCTCTTCATTCTCATTTCCGCCCTTCTGGGGATGCAATTATTCGGAGGGACTTTTAATTTACCTGAAGGAACTCCACCAACACACTTCAATTCATTTCCTATTGCTCTTATGTAATTAAACAATTTAAATAATTAATTAAATTCAATCAATAAACTTTAGTTTTATTATAGTTTAATTATAGTTTAATCAATAAATAAACTCTACTTACAAATTACATTCAAAGTATTAATATGTTTGTAATTCATGTCTAATTAATTTTAATTCATGCTTAATAAATTTTAATTAAATTTTAATCACAGAACCGTTTTTCAAATTTTGACTGGAGAAGATTGGAATGAAGTTATGTACATGGGAATTCAAGCTCAAGGCGGATACAGCAAAGGAATGGTTTATTCAATTTATTTCATTTTCTTGACCCTTTTTGGCAACTACACGTTGCTTAATGTTTTCTTGGCTATCGCCGTCGACAACTTGGCAAATGCACAAGAACTCACAGCGGCCGAAGAAAGGGAAAAACAAGAAGAAGCAGATGTAAAGAAACTAAAATATTTTTATTAAGAATTAAGATATAAAGTTAAATATTAAATATTTATATTATTTAAATATTGATTAAAATGTACATTTAATATTAATTATGTGATTCCAACAATTATAAATTATCAATATCAACCTTTTAGTTAATCCAGTTCTTAAATTTTTATTACATAATTGATTAAATTATAACTTTTTATTGAATTTTACAGAGAGTTGCTAAGGAATTAGAAACGCTTCAAGGGCATTTAGGAAATCCCCCGCCGACCGTCAAAGTCGAACCTGAACCCGAACAAGACGATGAAGAGGATTCAGGGCCCAAACCAATTTTACCTTATTCATCAATGTTCTTCTTATCACCTTCAAACTTGTAAGTTAATTAGTTAATTACAATTAAAAAATATAATTAAGAAAATATTTATTTGTTAAGTAAAAAAATTAATATTCAGTAATTAAGAAAATTATTAAGATTCATTAATTAAAAATAATATTTAATGTGGTTTTTTACAGTTTAAGAAGATTAGCTCATTGGCTTGTCAATTCGCCTTATTTCGATCCATTTATTACTGTCATTATTGCCTTATCTTCGATTGCCTTAGCTGCTGAGGATCCAATCATTGAACACAGCGACTGGAACAATTTCCTCAGCTATTTAGACCACGCGTTCACTGCCGTCTTTGCTACTGAAATGATGTTGAAGGTCATTGACCTCGGCGTTGTTTTTCACCCCGGTGCTTACTGCCGCGATTTTTGGAATATTCTCGATGCCATTGTTGTCATTTGTGCTATTGCCGCTCCCGTCCTTACTTCGTAAGAATCACAGTATTAATTTTATATCAATTTTATTTAATATTACGCATTATTTAGTATTTTAATTGGCGGTAAATTTGAAATTTTTAATAGAATTTTGAGCGGTGGAGGAGACGGAGACAATGCAAATATGAACGCGATGAACATTATTAATAATATTAAAAGCTTGAAAGTCCTTCGAGTCCTCCGCCCTTTGAAGACAATTAAAAGAGTTCCCAAGTTGAAAGCGGTCTTTGACTGCGTTATTATTTCCCTTAAAAATGTCTTCAACATTCTCGTAGTTTATTTGCTCTTCCAATTCATCTTCGCTGTCATTGGAGTTCAGCTCTTCAATGGGAAGTTTTGGTTTTGCACCGACGAGTCCAAAATGACCGCGGCGACCTGCCAAGGACACTTTTTCCGATCTTCCCATTCCGGGCCGCCAGAGGTCGTTGCTAGAGAATGGCTCAAGCAGTCTTTTCACTATGATGACGTCATGGCGGCCATGTTAACCCTTTTTGCAGTTCAAACTGGCGAAGGATGGCCTGGGTAAATTTAAAAATAATTTTAATTTTTTAATATTAAGATTAAATAAAAAAAACTTATAAAATTTTGAGTTTTTTCTGAAAAAAATTGTTTTTTGAAAAAATTTTGAAAATTTTAATAATAATAAAATTAAATATATTTATTTTATTATTTAGGATATTACAAAACAGTATGGCCACCACAGAGGAAAACGAAGGGCCTTTGATGCACAATAGAATCGACATGGCCATTTTCTACGTTTTCTACTTCATCGTTTTCCCTTTCTTCTTCGTGAACATTTTCGTAGCTTTGGTGATCACGACATTCCAAGAGCAAGGAGACGCCGAGCTTCAAGATGGCGAAGTTGACAAAAATCAAAAGGCCTGCATTGACTTTGCCATTGCCGCTAAGCCATTAGAACGCTACATGCCCAAACACAAAGATTCGTTCAAATTCAAAGTTTGGCGGCTCATCACATGGCCAGTTTATGAGAATTTCGTTTTGCTCCTCATTGTCTTCAATACTGTGCTTCTTATGATGAAGGTAAATTAATTTGAATTTCCATCAGCTTTTTAACACAATAATTATTTAATTATAATTTATATTTATATTATTTAATTTTTATTAATATTTTTCTATTTAATTCTTATTAATATTCTTATTATTTAATTTTAAAATATTTTGATCAATTAATTACTTTAATCAAATTGTTATTTAAAAATTTAAAGACATGAGAATAAAATGATTTATTTTGGTTTATTTGGTTTTTACAAAAATGCAATCTAACCGAATAACATTTAGTACAATAACCGGTCAATTTGATTCGGTCGCTTCTTTTAGTACTACCAGCATCCGCAGAAGTACGAAGACGTTTTGATCGCGGTGAATTTGATCCTCACGGCTCTGTTCACAGTCGAATGCATCCTGAAAATCATTGGGCTCGGGCCGAAGACGTTTTTTAAAGATTCTTGGAACGTGTTCGATCTCATCACAGTTGTCGGGTCAATCATCGACGTCCTCGTGACGGAATTTGGAATTTCCTTCATAAATCTCGCGTTCCTGCGGCTGTTCAGAGCAGCTCGGCTCATCAAGTTGCTCAGACGAGGGCGGAACATTCGAATTCTTCTTTACACATTTGTTCAGTCGTTCAAAGCTCTGCCGTACGTTTGCCTTCTAATCGCCATGCTCTTCTTCATTTATGCAATCATCGGAATGCAGGTAATTAGAACACTAAATAATCCCAATAAATTTTTTAAAAAATTCGATAATGTACTGTTTAAGATATATCTGTAATACAATATTTATAAAATACATATATTACCGGTTACCTATGGTATACTGACTAAATACTGCATTAGAATATAAACTTAATTGGAGAGAACTTCAATGATCCAAAAAGGCCTGCGCGATTCATATGAGATATTTTTTATTTTAAATTTTTATTTGTAAATTATTGCAGTTGTTTGGAAATTTGGAAATTGATGGTCCTGGTTCTTCCATCACTCGCCATTGCAATTTCCGAAATATCATCCAAGGTTTGATGCTGCTCTTCCGTTGTGCAACTGGAGAGAGTTGGCCTTCAATCATGCTTTCATGCCTCAAAGGATCTCCCTGCGACGCCACGGCACTTTTAGACAAAGATGGAACGTTGATGGAAAAGGAATGCGGGTCGAATGTGGCTTATGGATATTTCGTTTCTTTCATCTTCTTCTGCTCCTTTTTGGTAAAAAATTAAAAAATTATTAACTCTAATTAAAATTAAATTTTTTTCAGTAGATTGATTTAATTTTATTATCAGTATTTTACATATTTTCAGTAAAATAATTAATTGAGTTAAATTTGACCACATTAATTAAAATTGAATTCGCTAAACTTAATATATTTTAAAATAAATTAATTTACTAATTTGGTTTTTAATAGATGTTGAATTTGTTCGTTGCCGTCATTATGGACAACTTTGACTATTTGACGCGAGATTCGTCAATTCTCGGAGCACATCATTTAGACGAATTTATTCGAGCGTGGGTTGAATTTGACCCTGGAGCTAGGTAAATCAAATTTTAAAACATGCGCTCGACATAAACCCAATATTTTATTTAAAAAAGCGCGCCAATTTTAACTTAGAAACTTGAACTTTTATATGTAATTGAATGAATTATTAAAGTTTTGTTTAATTTTCCCAGTGGCTGGATTCACTACACAGAGATGTACGATTTGTTGCGAATGATTGAACCCCCCTTGGGCTTTGGCCACAAATGTCCCTATCGGTTGGCATACCGCCGGTTGATCCGAATGAACATTCCGCTCGACGACAGCGGCCAAGTTTATTTCACCACGACGCTCTTCGCCCTCATAAGGGAAAATCTTTGTATCAAAATGCGGTCAGCGGATGAAATGGATTTGGCCGACAAAGAACTCCGAGAGACAATACAAAAAGTTTGGCCACTCCAATCCAAAAAACCCGATTTTCTCGACACGTTGGTCCCAATGGCGTCTAAAGCCGGACCGCAGAAAATGTCTGTTGGGAAAATCTACGCGGGATTGATCATTGCAGAGAATTGGACATCTGGCGGATTTGTCCGGCGAAGTCCTGGGGCTACCAATCAACACCATCATGCGCATCCTTTAGCCGATCTTGTGGATATGATGAAACATGAAAGACATACGCCGGATTATTATGATCATACTGATGAGTCTCTTCAAGATTTTGATGAATATTTCAGTAAGTGTTTTTATAATTACAATTATAAATTTCTAAATAATTAAAAAAAGATGCGGGAAATTCAAATTTTTTTAAATTTTATTAAACAATTGGATAACATTGTAATTAACTTTTCTATTAATTAAGGACGAGCTACATCACCGCCAAGAAGACATGGTCGAGAACGTGGGCGACAATCACGAGCTCCAATTCATGACTTTGGGTTCAGCGGGGCCGTGGATGCGCTGTTGTTTGAGGCGCAGTCGCAAAGTTCGAGCATGCGCCCTCGTGGTCGAAATGGGCGTAATAGCTTGAGCCCTCGCGGTTTCGGGTCAAACGGTTCTTACCCAATGCTTCCTTCTCGGAGGTCCGGAGGTCGAATTCTCCCGCCAACTCCCGCCGGTCCGTCGGCTCTTCTCCTTCCGCAAGATCATCAAAGAGAATGGCGCCATTCTCCCGCTTCCTCTTCCTACCATCATGTGTCAGCTCCAGGTGGTTTTTCTTTCTAAGCAATAAATTTATATTTAACTAAATTAATGAATAAAAATTAAAAAGAGTTAAAATAGAAATTAATTGCTCACAGCAATAAATCCACGTAAAATGAAAATTGTTAAAGTTAACAACATTGTTAATATTCAATTAATTGTTAAATTGTTAATTGGTGTGGATCAAGTCTCTGCAATGGGTATAAATCGGATGTTGCCTCCGAGCCCAAGTCCTCTGGGCCAACTGCCAGGGTTGATGCTGAGTCCGGGGGCCGTTTTCAGAGACGCCACTCGTCTCCATCACAACCACTCCGAAGACGAAGAAGACGACTGGTGGTGAAGGGAAATTTATTTAAATTCAATTTAATAAAATTTATTGTGATACCTCCGAAAAAACAAACCTCAAAAATAAAATAAAATCTATCAAAATCTCTACTCATTTTATTAGCATTTTAAAATAATTAATTGAACTCTGACACAATATAATCTAAAAAAATAATTTGTTATGAAAGGTATGCCTAGCATCTAAATACATAAACATATTATGGCTTTAAAGATAATAAAGATATAAAGATACTAACCATTTGTATTTGAATATCCATTTCAAAATACTAGGTTCATACCTTCTTATGCATAAGAAGAATTATGTATAAATAATATTGAATTATACACCTTCGACCCTTTTGTAAAAAAGGTAAAACAACTACGAATAAATGAATAATCCCTAAATTACATTTTCATAGGTACAAAGTTGAATTTACTATATATATATATATATATATATATATATAAATACTTACCTTTATACATATCTATTGTATTATTTATATGTATATTTAAAATATATATTTATACTTTTTTTTACTAACCTTTATCATGCTTTGGCTTCACTCATTTAAATATTATTGAATCCTCATCTCTTCAATAGAACTATTAATTCAAAAACTGTGAAATAAAATTGTTATCGCCAAAGAAAGAAAGAAACCTTTATCTTGTCAAAATGTATTCAATAATTATGGACGTATTTCGGATCTTTACATTTAAATACGAAGAAACTAAACATCAAATTCTTCGCCGAATAAGACACACTACATTGCATACAGAAATTAAAACGTTGAAAATTTTTGCGCTTCTAATTATTTCACTGGTTCTGGTTGGTTCAAACTCGAAAGAAGATGGTAAGACTTCATTTTTATTATAATCAATAATGTAATATTTGGAAATTGTGTTTAATTTGGATAATTCGCAAAAAGATAGTTAAATTCCAAATACTTCAATATTTATAGGAATTTAGTTAATTATTTGTGAATTTAATTAATTAAGGGAGCCTGGATAGTCCGAATTTGTCTTGGAGAATTGACTACGCTGTTATCGTCCTCGGGGTCTGCTTCATCACTGGGAGCTTTATAGTAGGACTTTCCATATTCTTCACGGCTTATTTCACTACCTCTAAAATATGTAATACTGCCGCTCGGGGGTGCAAAGATAGAAAGATAGAAGTGATAAAACAACACACCCCTAATAATGATAACCCCAAAGTATCGTTTACGTATACATTGTGTAATATTGGAACGATTAATTATAATAAATAAAATTAAATAAATAACATTTTTAATGATAATTTATTTTCAAGAAAAATTTAAAAAGATTACAATATGGCCACAATTCACTCAATACAATAGCCTATATGTATTTACAATAATATTACTTATAATTAGTGTAAGATATGTATGCATATATTATATTAAACTTATTGATTATCAATTAAATATTTAAATAAGTTTTCTTCAAATTAGTATACTAGATACGCTATACCTATACTTGACTAACCAAATACCGTGGGATCACTCATCAAAGTTTAGAATTGTATTTTTTTCCTTTTTTAGGTTTTTGTTTAAATAATAAAGTATCCCAAAAGTGTAATGAAAAATAGACGGATTATTTTTTAACTAGCGATTCTCTACAAAATTGGTATTTTATTTAATCGTAATGAATTAGTTAAAAGACGAATCAATCTCTTAATCATTTTTATTAACGTAATTTAAATTATTTAAACAAACTCTGTTATATTATATTAATAAATTATCTTCTAGTTAAATTCTCACAAATGATTAACAATAAATTTGAATGTAGCCAATATAACTTTTAAAATATTTAATTAGATTTTAATCCATAGTACTTATTTAGATTATGATACAAGGTATGTGGCAAAGTGAATTTATTTAAATTATTTAATAAAATGTTTGGCTATTCGTTTGGAAAACCTCGGAAAAAACAAACCTCAAAAAACAAAATCAATTCTATCAAAATTTCTATTCAGTTTATTAACATCTTAAAATAATTACATTGAACTCTGACACCATATAGTCAAAAAATTTTTAATTTATTATTAAAGGTATGTCTAGCATCTATATTCACATATTATGGTATATATAAGATATTTACCATTTGTATGTATTTGAATACACATTTCAAAATAGGTACATGGCTTCACTCATTCACATTATATTGAATCCTGAACCTCTAAAAAGAACTATTAATTCAAATACTAATATTTAAAGTTAATTGTGATAGTAAATTAAAAAAGAAATCTCAATCTTATCAAAATACATTCAGTAATTATGGATGCATTTCCGATCTTTACATTTAAATACGAAGATGCTAAAAATCAAATTCTACACCATGATTGATTGCTAAAAATAAATAATCTTCATGTTAAATTGTCACAAATTACTAACACTATTTAGATTATGATACTAGTTGTGTGGTAAAGAGTATTTATTTAATAAAATGTTGGTTATCCCTTTGAATAAACTAATCTCGATAAATAAAATCCTATTCTATAAAACTCACTTTTTATTGGCATAAATAATTAGTTTACAATTATTTAAAATTAAACGTAAATGTCCTGTACTGGATTTAACATCATGGTTAAAGTAAAAACGTTCCTAGGTAATTTGATGAATTGGTCGGAGTTAAAAAATGCGACTTCTCCCGCGTTGTTCTCTACTTCAATAAACTCCAATGTCCAATTGCAAATTCCTATCCAAACCAAAATTCACTTGAAATTGAAGAGTTAAAAAGACACGTCGCAATTTTACGTTTTACTTTTAAATACGCTTAAAAATTCACTAACGTTAATTCCAATTAGCTATGTCAAGCCCATTGATTCTAGCAAGCTCCTTTTCTAAGTCAAAGGTCAAACTGACCCTTCAACTCACTCACCATTTCAAGTCTCGTTATTAAACTCAATCTCCAATTCTACTTTTGTTTTTATTAATAATTTGAAATCAAGTAAGTTGGAATTAATTTTATACACTTTAATTAAACTAATTAAAACAAATTATGTAATTCGAGTTAAAATTACATTTAAATATTCTAGGTTGAATGATGGAAGGAGAAATGTTCGAAAAGGGAGAGAAATCTCCTCCTGTTGCTTTCCTCATGGACAAATTCCCCGAATTGGGTCCTCAGCTCTGCTATGAAATACTCTCACAAGTTGGTGGTGATAGTGAGTTAAAATTAATTAAATTAAATAAATTCAACATTCTCACTTCCCAGTATCTTTAATTTTTAACCCAAATTGATAATTATTTTAAAATTAAATAAAAATTTTATACGAAAATAAAATAAAATACCAATTGTAAGCAAAACTATAATATACTAATTGTAAGTAAAAAATAATACATGAATCGTAATAAAATTAATGTAATAATTGTGATTAAAAATAATATTAAAATAATTATTTTAGTCAAAAAAGCAATGGAGATTCTCGGTGTTCAATTTGACGAAGATGAAGAATCGCTTTTAGCAGCTCAACTCGCATCGCTCTCAGTCACTTCATTCGATTCTCACTTAACTCATCTCACGCCCAAACCTCTTTCAAAGTCAAAATCAAAATCTCCAGTCAATTTCAATGTCAATTCCCCCTCCCCTGCAGCTCCTCCGCCCTCCCCCTCCCATCAAGAAGAAGAATGGACCGTGACAGGCCCAAAGAAACGGAAAAATAATTCTCGGCCCAAATCGGCCGAACCAGAAGAGAATTCGTCCGTGCCAAGCAAGTGGAATCGATATGATCCTTCAACGCGGTCATATCGGTCCGGGAGCAAAAGAGATTTCGTCAAAGGACTCAAACAATATTTGGAATTTGCACATGTGAAAAAAGTCCTTTGTGTGATTTCTCCCTTGATTTCCCCTGTGGAGTTCAAGACGCTGGTCATCTTGAGAGGTTTTCCCGGGAGTGGAAAATCATACTTGGCTTCAATTTTGTACGATGCATCGGCGAATGGTGCGGTTTTGGCTGCAGATGACTATTTTTTACATGGGAACGAATATCGGTTCAATCCCAAGTTGCTCCCTTCTGCTCATGATGGATGTCGAGAAAGGTGTGAGATTGAAATGAGGAAAGCAACTGCTTTGATTGTCATTGATAATACAAATACTCAGCTGTGGGAATTTGTGGGTTATGTCAAGTTGGCCCTTCAGTTTGACTATTATGTCCAAATTCTCGAACCGGAAACGTCGTGGAAAGAAAACCTTACCGTTTTGGCTGAAAAAAATGTTCACGGGGTGCCAAAAGATGCAATTAGGAGAATGTTGCAGAGATATGAAAGAGTTTCATTGCAAGCTGTTTTGATGGAAGCAAGTGGAGGAAAAATGTAAAAATGATTTATAATATTTATTTAATATTTATTTAATATAGGATATTTAATATATAATTTATGTTATCCCATATTAATTAAATAGACAATTTAAATTAACTAAACTAAAGTAGATAATAATTACTGATTTTTTAGAGATTCACAACCACAGGAAGAACTCGGAATCAAAAAATATGAATCAGTGAATCAAAAATTTCAAGTTGATAATCAACCAGGTAAATACATTTAATTACAATTAATTAAACAACTGATTTGTGAAAAAAATACTAAAGGACTTTTATTTAAGTTAACTTACTGTTAATATATGGCAATAGAAATCATGTCGATGATTTAAGTGAATTATAAATTATAAAATTTCTATAAAAACATTATATATATGAATCCTAATGCTATATGTTTCCATAAATAAGAATAGTAAGAATTGAACAATTCTCATATTTAAATACTACTTATCAACATTAAATCTTAATATACTTACTAAATTAGCTTTAATATTTTTGTAACATTTTACTAATTATTAATTGTATTAACTTTTTAATAAGTTCCAAAATCCCCATCTTGGAAACGGATTTTTGGTTCAGCAGAAGCTTCACCCGATAAGTCAATGATGAGTTCAAAAGTGGAAGAAGCTTCAACTCCAACAACAAAGAACAAAATGAGGACCCGAACCGAAGAAGAAATCAACGAAGAAGCGATGAGTTTCGTAAATGAATTAAAAGCAGCTCTACAAGGCGACGATGAACCGAGGAAACCTCCAACTCCTAATTTCAAAGGTTCCCGAAATTCACTAAATTCTTCACCAATCGCAGGAGTCAAATTCGATGATTCGGACGATGAACCAACAGATCGTTTAGTTTTAGGAGATCGACGTCAAAATCAATCCCCACGTGGGAATTACAATCCGATGGCTGGAGGAAGTTTGTTCGAGCTCAAAAATAATGATTTTGAAAGTAATTATTGGAGTCAGATTACAAAAGATGATAAGAAAAATGAAAGAGATAAAAGTGACCGATTTGATAAAAATGAAAAATTTGATAAAACTCGCGAACTTGGAGCAACAGCTTTAGATTTTGAAGATTTTGAAGATGAGCTTTTGGACGCTGAGTCTTTGGGAGCTGTCGGAGGGGCCGTCGGAGGTCAGCGAACTTTCCGTCCTGTTGATGAAGATTTGGAAGTCCAATTCGACGAAGACGAAGATCGGCGTGTTATTACACCCGATATTAATTATTTCGACGATGGAGCCATTGGTGGGGAATTTTCAAGTTCATTTGAACATTTGTCAAAACTTTTCCCTCTCGTCCCACGCCCTGAACTTACTGAAATTTTTTCCAAATGCAATGGAGACCTCAATTGGTCAATGGACATTTTACTAGAAAATGGTTATGCCATGGACGACACGGTTAACATAATCCCGCCACATTTAAATACCCAGCCGATTGATTCACCGTCAGCTGCAGCTTATCAGAAAAAATGCGTCAAATTTTCAGAGAATTTTATTACACATCCGAGTCATGAAGAATTCCCGGATTTAAGCGCCGAACTTCCGGGATTTGATTCTCCCGCTGTGGCAGGACCGTCGCGGAAAATAGCTCCGCCGAATCAAAGCTTCCTCACTGGCCAAAAGGACGATGAGCTATTTGAAGCGATTGATGGAGCCGATTGGTTCAATTTGGATATTTCAAAGGATCTCGTCACTGATTTGCTCAATTCGTATTCAAATCCTTTCCCTTCGTTGGATTTCAATTCCCTTTCGTGTTCACAGAGGAGAATCAAAGTCCCGCCGAAATTGGGATTCAAAATTTATAAATTATTTATTTTGAACATTTTGCAAAAAATGATGGACGGGTGGGAAGACGCGTCGAATGAAGAAGATAATTCTGTTCAAGTTTACGCTCCGTACGAAAATTTCGGAAGGTCGGAGGAAGAAAAAAGAAGCATTGAGGAAACTTTAATTAAAGATGAACTCTACGCTTTCCAGTTAAGCATTTCGCCTCCGGATTTAAATAAAATAATGGAATTGGAAACGAGATTGAATGCGTTGGAATCGGAAAAAGCTGCACAGCGAAGATCAGAAATCCAAATGACTCTGGCGAAGAAATTAAGCTTGGGGAAATTGAAATCGGGATTCCCGGCACTTCATGAAAAAAACGTAGAAGAGATTTTCTACAGAAATGGGGGGAAGTATGATGTTTCATTGAGACAACTCATAGCCATGCATAAGGATTATTACGTGCCTGAAGCCATTTCGGATACATTTTTTGGAGCAAATATTATTATGAAAGAAGCAATTGATAAAGAATTAAATGTAAGAACAACTATAATCATTCCATTATTAATCTTTAATTATCTTAGCTATTATCATTAATTATCTTTAAATTAATATATGGTAGTTGTAGTTGTAATTATAATTATGAAATTATTGAAACATTTTAATTTTAATTTGGATTTTTTGGGCTGTTTATAGGCATTAACTGAAAGTACGAGCGAATACACAGAAAAATATCATGACGTTGAAGATATGCAACATTATGAATTAAGACTGAGAGCTATGCGACATAGCGATCTAAAGAAACAATATGAAGTGAAATCTTATGAATCTTTAAAATCATCACTGCCAGGAGTTGCTTCGTATTATTCACAAATGGTAAAATCTTTTGATTAATATTCTAAACTCTAATTAAGAAAATATTTTGTAATTAGTTACATTACATCAATTACATTAAATTAAGTGTTTGATAGCAATTTGTGTAAATTTTAAAATTAGGCCAAGCTTCATGGTGAGAAAATGCGTGAAGCGAATCGTTTAGCTGCCAAACGTCTTTATGGGGATTATATGAGGAAAAATCCAGATTCAACTACGCTCGATTTGCATTTCTTTTACGTTACAGAGGCTATTGATATTACTCAATACTTTTTATGGGTGAGTTAAAGGATTAATAAAATTTTATAATTAATTTAAAATAAATTGGGTTTAATTAATTTAAAATGTATAGGCTTTAATTAAATTGTCTTGTAATTTTAACTTTTTTTCCAAAATAGTCAAAGTACAATCAAATGATAGCAAAGGGTCAGAAACGGATTGATGTAAAAATCATAACTGGGAAGGGGAACAACAGCGAGAATGGAATTGCTAAAATTGAACCAGCAATTCACGATTTGCTTAGAAAAAATAATTATGCGTAAGTTTAAACCTTTACAATTAACATTAAGTGATTTATACCTTTACATTAAGTGATATTTTAACTAATGAGTTAATTAATGTTGATCAAAAATTAATATTTTCGGAATTGTTATACAATTTACTTAATTTCTAGGTTTGTTCGCATGAACGGGTATTTCAATGTGAATTTGTGGTTGAACAAACCGCCATTTTCCGACTATTACAAAGCAAATGATGGTCAAGTGAGGAAATTGAAAACTCCATTCCAGTGAAAATCCCCTTCCTAAAAGTGATGTGATTCAGAGAAACGATGTCTGTGACATACTCAATTACCTTCATCTTATTTGTTTACCTAAATACTACATTTAAAATCACCCATGAATTTATAATCATAATGAGCAAACTAAGTCGAAATTTGTTAAATTACCTTAAATGAAAACGATATTAATTATGATTCGAATTGTTGCATGCAGATATTTAGATTATTAATTATTATAATATATTATACTTGTTAAATATAGATATTACATATTACCTTTAATACAGGTATATTTAAGCTTATAATCGCCAATAAATGAAATAAAATGATTTATTATATAGTCATAAATTTTATTAATTAATCAGCATTATGAATTCATTAACTGTAGTAATTATCATTATTTATAAAGTGCCAAATGTATTGTTTAAATCAAGTGATCAATAAGTCAATTAATCTTTTTTTTATTTTTTCATAAATATCGACATCGATTGCCATTTAATAATAATAATAATAAAATGTTCATTTATTCAATTTAGTATAATAATACATTGATATATAGAAATTAGGATAATAGA
>JAQGBZ010000587.1:0-29291 GCA_034687125.1 Neelides folsomi
GTTCTATCAGAGGACGTTTTCCTTTTACTTCTTCCACATCGCTAAATTTCTGAAATATCATTAAAAGTTAAATTGGTTAAGTTGTAAATGCATGGGGCGTAATGCAATTTTTTATCTAGGGGGGAATCATAGAAGGCGCTGCATAAAAGCGCAAAAGAGGAGAGATTGCAATGCTTCCACCTCGCGGATTCAAATCACGGAATCACCATCCGCCATATTTGAAGAGAAAACGAGGTAACCGGCATGTTTCTTCATTCCCACTACTTGCCTCCAACCGTCCTATAGCAAACATCTCTTCCCCATTCCACTTTTAATTAATTTTAATTAACACTACCAATAACGATCCCTTTAGCATTCCCATGGAGAGTTTAATTACAATCATCATAGGTCTCAAAAGGATTCAAGGCGAGAGGCATAATCGACCATTTGGACACTCTGGGACTTTGACCTCGCCGTCGTCACTTCTAACCAACCAACGCTTTCCTCCTCCACTTTATTTTTTATCTTTAATTAATATGATTTGAATATAAAGTGGCAGAGCTTCGATGTTGGAAATCATCGACAATTGACGAAGGCATCACTTTGGCCAACTTCTGCCTCATCATTTCCAATGGACAACTTACTCGCAGGCTCACAAATTTCCACTACGAAGTAAAATATATTATCAGTCGCTTTAAGTAATATCAAAGCACTGATGGTGTGTTTTATCTTTGAAGTCGGAATCAACATCGATTTGAGCACTCGTCCTCTACTTTGATTATCATCACTACAAGGACAGCTCAACGGTATTCTCGCCATCTGGATCTGACCTCTCAACTTTCCACTGTGAAGTGGTTGGCACACCATTTGTTGGCTTTTTAACTATTAACAAAGCACAAATGGTGTGTCATTTCCTTAGAGTTGGAACCATCACCGAATTGTTGGACAACTTTTATTCACGTCAATTCTAATGGACAACTTGTGGGCTCACAACTTTCCCCTTATGAAGTCCACATTATCATTGATGGCTTTTATTAATAATTAAAGCATTAATGGTGAAGTTGTACTTCGTATTGTGGAATCATCGTCCCTTTGACCACTTTTCTTCCTCCTCTACCTTTGTTCTTCTCAAATGGACAACTGACACGGATCCTCGCTATTCTCGTTGGAATCTTGGCTCTCAGCGTTCCTCTACGATGTTACCAATCACCATTAAGTAATTCTTGATTAATAAATTCTTAATGGTGGATTGTATCTTAGTAGGAATAATCGACGATTTGGGCCAATGATTCATTTGGTAATTACAAACTATCAAGTCGACTTCCAAATAACGGCACAACTTTGCAGAACCGTTCATGATGCTTTGAATGTCAATTCTAACTTTGATATCTTTACTTTTATAGGAGGTCCTGACTAGGAATCGACACACCTGCCTTTACATCACTTCAACCAAGACTTCTTTCCTCATAAGAACCTCAGTGCACCATATTTTACTTTTTTATTAATGAAGAAAAACGTGGTGCATTTGAGATTCTAATTGG
Organism: Neelides folsomi; assembly: GCA_034687125.1. Lineage (NCBI taxonomy): Eukaryota > Metazoa > Arthropoda > Collembola > Neelipleona > Neelidae > Neelides > Neelides folsomi. The sequence goes on from JAQGBZ010000587.1 coordinate 1,521, forward strand.
GAATCATCAACGATTTGATCAGCTCTGTTCATCAGAATGAAGAGTTAAACGACATTCAACTTTTGGGCTTCATTTCCACCTCAACCATGCTGCAACTATTCAACATCGATGACCTTTCTTTTACACCTTGACTCGTGATCTCTCTGTGTGCTTGCATTTGTGTTCACACAGAGATCACAAGTTAGGGAGGAAAAGGACATTCAACTTTCGGTCTTCTCAACCTCAAGCATGCTTCTAAGATTCGACATAGATGACCTTTATTTTACCGCCTATATTATGATATCTTTTTGTTTGCTTCAATTTGATGTTAATGCTGAAGGTATCATAATATAAGAGGAAAAGACATTCAACTTTATGTCATCTTGTCAACCTCAAGTTCCAGCCAACCAATCTTATTAGTAGGAATAATCGACAATTTGGGCCCATGATTCATTTGGTAATAATTACAAACTATCAACTGTACAATCTCATTTTGGTCAACAACTATTTAATAAACAGTGATATTTTATTTATAGCGAAAGTATATAACAATAAGCAAAAATACATCAGCATAATTTGGCATTAAATAATTTTGAATGATATAAAGAATGTAAATGAATACCTTCTCATCTGACACCGGAGGAAGTGAGATCCCATGTGTGAGAGAGAACTGCATGAAGCAATTTGAAGAACAAAAATAACAATCGTCCGGTCCATCAATGCTTTCTATTTGACCCAGGCCTGGAAGATCCGACACTTTCTTTTTGATGATATTGTTGAGGACGACGACGTCGCAGTGACGGCAGAACTTTGCAGCACCGTTCAGGATGCTTTGAATGTCAATGGTCTCTTTCCCATCTTTACTCTTGTAAGAATATAGGCCAAGCTTCTGACTAGGAGGGGTCAAGGTCCGTTCAACAACTTGATAAATGGAAGGAGCAGAGATGGAAAGAATGTTGGCCAAATTCCTCAGCACCCCGCCGATTTCTTCCGCTGCTGACGAGGACAATGTCAAAGTCACTGTCACATTCCCAGACTCTTTTAAAGGCAACGATCCTACTTGACGTCCTTTTGATAATTCCCCGTTGTTCTCCTTATCCTGGATAAGACGATATTGATTGAAATTCAAATTGAAATATTCAATATGTCATTATTTTATCATCCTAAATTTATTTTATAATTGAGTAAAATAGTTTAATTACAATGTCATCAGCCAAAAGCTTCTTTGACTCTTCTGGTGTTAAAGGAACTGGGCGGATTGGCAGTGGGCGGCAAAGCGTGATGATTGGAGAATCCCGGGAATTCCCCTCGTCCTCTTCCATTCCGTCGTCGAACATTTTTAAGCCTAAAATAAATAATCAAGTTAATCAAAATTAAAATTAAAGGTTCTTAATAGCTATGAAGTTATTAAAACGTGAACCAAGTTGAACAGAATTTTTTAATCCTAAAAGAAGATTGTAAAAGAAATAATGGTTCAATTAAAGAAATTTGGTCCAAATTATCATAAACTTACCTGGATATATGTTGTCTCCGAAATCAGAGAAGCATTCAGGTGAGGAGGCACTGACGATAGTATCGGGAGAATCAGTGTCACGCGTGGGGCTTTCGCACCTCTCAAATTTATCACCTGTGGAAATAAAACCTTAATTAAATGCCGGCACTTCAAATCTTCAATTTTATAATTCCCATTGAAAAATACTAAATTCAAATCCTAATCACTAACCTCGACGTCTCAATGCCTCAATTTTAAAATATTAATTATAATTAATTAAAAGATCTTAACGACGATAAGTGACAATATAAATTAAAAATTTAAAACAATCAGTATTATCTCAATCGGTAATTGGCAAAAACAGAGCGAGAGAAAAACGCTATTTCGACTCACCCACGTGTGCTAAAGAAAATCAGCATTTAGCAAAATTGCTTCTAAGTATTTTCCGATTTCGTCAATCAAAATTATATTAAGTCTTTTAAAATTCTAATTTAACCCAGTTAATCGTAAAGAGCTTATCACAAAACCTCTCTAATTAGCAAAATAAATATATAAAACTCAAAATAAATATCGATATCCCTAAAGTATCCCTAATCCCATTTGACCTTACTCGTAAGATTTACAATTCTCTAATCCTTTACAATACCCTAAGTACCATTCAGGGCACTCTTACTCTCACGAAGGTCAAATATTTAGAAATTTTTACCAACTCCTTGATTGCTTAATCACTTATTAATTGGGAACCAATTATTTTAAATTTTTTGTAATGAAAATGAACGAACGGAACGAGCCGAGTCGCGGCGTGGAGAACTCTTGGTTGTAAAATCCACGATGGATGGGCTGGGTTTTAGGTGGGCTTTGGGGCGAGTGCGGGCCGAAAGGGCGGGTAGAATAAAAGTCGGAAGACAGGATTTCCGTAGCTTTGAACTTTGACCCCTCTAGATCACCCATCTTTGAGTTCTTGAGCTTCCCCAAGTCTCCCACCCCGTATATGGGACAGGCGTTGAAGTTGAGTCCTAGGTCCGGTTCCACAATGTTGATCGGCGGCAATGTCTTGAGATGACTCATGAGGTTTTCAATGAACGTGTCATAGTCCTCCTCCACTTTGGAGACCTAAACCCAACACGACGTTAAAATCATTCACACTCCGTGTGAGAAACAATAAAACCGATCATTGGGATCTGTCAATAAAGCGTAATCTGACTCTTTAATGGCCTCATAAACATTCATTTTCTCAGATTTGGTCAATTGGCTATATAAGAGATTCTTCATTTCTCTCCTTATCGAATCATTAGAATCTATAAATCTATGAGTTATGAATCATGACTCTCCGCTATTCAAATGATTATATACACATTTTATTCATATTAAATTTAAATATCCTCCTCAGTCACATCTCATTTGGCTTTATTTAAGCATGAATAATAAATTCGATTCTTGTAGTACAATAATAGTGTATATTCATAATTTTGTTTTTAAATTTTCGCAGTTGGTATTCATAGAAATGAATAATATGGATGCAATAAACAATCCATTTACATTTGTCTTTATGTGTATATAATATGTATATATAAAGAAAAATTCATATATCATGATTGTTTTGGTTGAACCAAATATTATATAAATATATATAATTGACAAATTAGTTATGAGATAATAAGCTATAGCAATCACCCTTATTATTTTCCTTTTAATTTTACATATTAGAAATAATAAATAAAAGTAGTTCAAATAGGCAAATAAATGGTTTTAAAATGCATTCTACGATATTTCTACTGATAGTTAAATGGGAATATTTACTCGACTCTCGTCTTTGGAAGTCATTTTCCTCGCCCTTTTCTTAGGCGTGGAATTTGCATCTTTCCCCATGCTCTGTCGCCTCTTGGCTTGATATTGTCGTCGTTTGGCCTTCTTCTCCTCCTCAGCCTTCTTAGGATCAACTAAAGAAACATGGGAGGAACAAATTTACATTTTCCATCCATTCTCCACAACTAAATTACTAAATCAATTTCCATTCACTCACTCGGCAATGGGTCGTAATTGGCATTGTCAGACGCGACTCCGTCAATTGTTTCTCTCAATGAGGCTGAAAGGGACTCGCGAAGAGATTCCGCCGTTGGCCCTGGGCTTTCTTCCTTCATCACCATCCCAAGGCTCTCGTCGATAGAATTAGGCCGAGATTTGATTGATCCTGCGCTGGGAACTTGACAGCCTTCAAACCAATAATACTCAAAATTTAATAAATTTTATCAAATACAAATAATAAAGATCTGTAATAGCAAAATTCATTAATTTTATGATCTAATGACATTAAATACATCTAGGTATTTTATAAGATTCACATATACTTCCTATATTATTTTAACATTCATAATTAGTAATTAGGCTTATAATTAAAGAAGACATTGAGTGAAATTGGGCTTACTCTCAAGCAAAGGGCGAATTTCCTGCTTCAATTGAAGTCTGATAGGAGCGGAAGCATTTGGATTTTGGAACGTGGTTGGCGGACGGATGATTGGAGTCGGCTGAGGAATCCTCGTGGCTGCTTCTGACAAATGCGAAGTGTGGAGCAATGGTTTGGCTTGAAGATTAGATAGCGAAAACCCGCCACTGGCCCCGCCGTTCCCATCCCCTCCACTCCCTGGACTTTGACTCATCGAAGCACACGCTGTGTTTTGGAGCAACTGTTTCAAAAGAGCATTCTGAGATTCTCCCGTCCCAGAACCGCCCATGAGGGCCGCTGCAGCCGAATTGGAATTCCCTCCTATCCTCTGGGCCAAAATAGTATGCATGATGGAACTGTTGGATTGAGAGACCGGAATGGCCCTTCCTTCCGCGCACATCCGTTGATAATTCTCCTCCGTAACTTCCATCTTCACAATCCGGCCTCCTTCAAAGTCCTTCACAAAATTCCCGCCTGTCCCAGGCTCCATCTTTATCCCAGTTGACATCGTCATCATACTCGTGTTGACATGAGGGTTCTTGGTGAGGGTCGTGTACACAACGGTTGTTGGCCCTCCCCCACTTGAGCTGCTTACTGTCGTAGGTAAAACTGCCAAGATGGATTGGGTGGAAACGGGGAAGGTCGTGTTCATCGTCCCGGCCCCACTTGTTCCAACAATGAGTTGTGGCTGAGTTGGTCGGACCAATCCGCCACTCTGGGAAGTGGTGAGTCGCGGTGAGGTGAGGAGAACAGCCGTGAGGTTTGTCCCGGCGGTTGCCTTTTTCATTTCCGGTCTTGAGTAGACTGTGATGAGCGGGACAGAGGTAGAAAACGTGGTCGAGGTTTTAGGGAAAGGCATTCCGGCTGCATTGATAGAATCCGCCACGAATGAAGAGAGCGACACAGGAGTGAGATTATTCCCAAGTTTGGTCGAGTCAAAAGGAACCATTCGATTTTGATCCAATGAGAAAAGTGACTTGGGACGGAAACCGCCAACAACTCCAACATTCGCTTGGTGAACACTCGAAGGTGGGATTTCAGAAGGTCCAGCCGAAGTGAAGATTTGACCAATAGTTCTCATGATGTTTATTGGTACTGTGCTGGTGGATGGAATCACAGCGTTTGTATCTCCTTCCACTTTCACTTTACAACTCTCACCACCTTCAAAAAACATCAATTTAATAATATTTTTTATTAAGATGAGGAAAAAGAATATTGAAAGAAAAAGAATGAAGGAAATCAAAGTATACAAAATGTATTTAATATTCTAATAAATACAATTATTTATTAGAATTAATTAAATAAATCAAAAGTTCAAAACTGACCTTCTGGGATTTGAATCGGTGTTGAATTGATTTGTGTTGGTTCAATTTCTGGTTCTGGTTCTGTCATTTTTGGAGGTAAATCCACTTTTGCAATTGGAATTGTGGTGGCTGATGATGAAGGAGTATTGTTGGAACTTCCGGGTTGTTCAACTTCGGTCAAAGCCGCCGCGGTTGTTTCTCCACTTTCATTATTCAATTGGGCAGTGGGAGATCCGTTAACAACAGAGAAAGGGCTTCCTCCACGAAGCCCAAGAGTCCCTTTGCTGAACCAGGAAAATCCTTCATAAGGGTAAGGAATCGGGCCGCCTACACCGCCACCATAATCATTATTGTGATTCGCTTGTTGTTGCTGTTGTTGTTGTTGCTGCTGCTGTTGCTGCTGCTGTTGCTGATATTGAAATTGTTGCTGTTGTTGGTGTTGAATCTGAGCCTGTTGCTGCTGTTGCTGGATCTGTTGCTGTTGCAACTGCTGCTGTTGGATTGAATGTTGTTGCTGCAATTGTTGTTGTTGTTGTTGCAATTGGTGCTGTTGAATTTGTTGTTGTTGAATTTGTTGCTGCTGCATTTGTTGTTGTTGTAAATGCTGCTGATGTCCCGGATCTCCGCCCATCCCTTCCATGTGAGTGTAATGTGGCGGGGGCTCATGAACCATTTCCATATGTGAATGTGGACCAGAGGGAGTGTGCGGACCTGATCTGGGAGTTAATGGATTTTCTACGCTTTGTGGTCTATCAGGAAGGGGCGATCCAACTCCTACGCTTCCACTCCCAGAAGGTCTTCTCATAGGAGAAGACGCTGGAGAAACTCGGTTCATCATGTTATTTGGTCCTGGTGGACTTCCAAGTCCTCCGATCGGCCCCATTGGAGAAGGGCTCCTCAAATTCATTGTCATCCCAGTTGGGCTTTGGTTAGGGAACGGAACTCTTTGGGGCGGGGGATAATGTGCTCCTGGTTGGCCCATTTGACCTTGAAATTGCGGATGTTGAGACATTCGGGCCCTGAGGAGCATATCTTGAGAAATGGGCAATCGTTGGAATCGTGGGCCGCCCATCATTCGCATCTGTTCACCTGGTCCCCGGATTCTTTGGTTTGAGTCCATGTAGCTCATGGGTCGTGGGATTCCTCTTCCCATCATTTGGTTCATCATTTGTGGTGGCATTGGACTATTGGGTGGATTTCCCATCCTTGGTCCACTAACACGCACTTGCTGGTTTTGTGATGATGGAACGAGCGTCCTTTCAGCATTTGGACTAAAAGGTCGCTGTTCGTCAATGTGATGGATCATTTGGCCAAGTTGGCCGCTTCGTGGAGAAGTTTGGGCCAAGGAATTGGGTCCTGGACTTGGAGCTAATGGACTTGCCATTGGTGAATGTTGCATGAGGGGTGAAGGGGAAGGACCCATTGAAGGTGAAGGACTCATCATTGGACTTTGAGGTGTGGAATGAAGCGGACTGGCTGCAGTGTTTCCAAGCGGAGACGCTTGAGTTCCCATTGACCCTTGACCTGTTCCACTCATTCCCATCATCTGCTGTCTCTTCGATTGTTTGTTGTTATAATCCTAAAATTAAATAAAAAGATATAAATAATTAACACATGTTATATTTAATTCAATCCTTTTGGTCTTCGAATTCAACTTGGTTTTAAATGAAGAGTTAATTGAATATTACCGTGGTGAGCGAACTATGTTGACGTGATTGTTTTCTCGCTTGATCCAACTGTTTCTGAAGAACTGAGAGTTCACCAGTAATTCTTGCAAGCTCAGCAGCGTCTGCCTCTGTTAACTCTCCATTGTTTTTCCTTAACTGCCTTTGTCTACTGTTCAATGACTGGAAAACAAAAAGACATTTATTATTTATTACTATTATTACTAATTACTAATATAAACAAACTAGGTACTAATTTAAGGATTTCTTATTCAAAATATGGCTAAATGAGAATTTGAAATACCTTTTTTCCTTTCCTCAACTTGTTCACTTCGGTCTCCAAATGTTTGAGTTGCATGGCCAAAGCTTGTCCTTGTCGAAACATCCAATGCTCATATTGCATTTGCATCTGTCGTTCTTGCTCATTGGCCGGATGATCTGGAGGTGTGGGCGGAGCAGCCAGGGATGCATTTGGAAATTGCGTCCTCGTCTGTTGGTGTTGATTGGCATGGGCGGCCGATCCCGGTGTTTGGGCCAAGGCCGGATGGAGCGGGATGTTTGAGTCCCCTGAGGGCCGTCGATCAGACGAGTCCCAATCCCCACTGAGCGGTCGGTTGAATATCGGCTGGGCTGGCGGTGGGCAGAGCGGGTTCGGGGGCGAGAGCGACACCGGTAATGATGAAGAAGCGAGGACGTCGGCCTTCAACCGCTCGAAGTCAAAATCGGACAAGAGGGGCTCGACTGGGTCAGGAGGGAGTTGGGGTCCTTGTCGCTGCTGCTCCCTCTTCTCCTGCTCGAGAAGGTCTTCGAGCAAGAGGGGCTGCTCCTTTCCAAAAAAACAACAGTCATCACCACCACTCGGTCCCGGGGATTTTACCTGGAGAAGCAGCGGCCTCCGCATTCCCATGAGGGAGGCGGATGCTGAGCCGAGGTGGGGCGGGGGCCGACCCCCCATGCCCCCCACACTCGCCAAAGGAGGCATCAGACCACCACCATTCCTAACACCCATCTAAACCCAAACACCCGTAAAGCAACTCAAATCATCCTTCACCCAATCTCGTAGTAATTACAAGACTCCCCGTTGACTAATAATCAATTCATTTACGACTACTTGCAAATAGAGAAACTACAGATAGAATCAAATCAAGTAAAGACAAGGAATTACTACGAGATTTCTTTATTACAGAAATGAATAAATGTGTAAAGAGGCAGAATGGTGAATTGGCAAATCTCACCTGTGGTCTTCCAGGATATGGCGGAGGTGGTCCTGGATATGGAGGGGGGGGCGGTTGGGGTGGTCTTAGCAAAGGCACATTCTCCCCTTGAGAAGATTGATGGAAGGTTTGTTGTGGTGGTGGTTGGGGTGGTGGCTGTTGAGTTTGAAGTGGCAATTCGGGTTTCCCTCCCCCAGAAAGGATATTCGGTTGGAATCGATCCTTCTGTTGTTGTTGTTGTTGTTGTTGATCTTTCCTCTCCTTCGCCACGTCTTTCTCCTCTTCCAGATCGTCCAAAATGTTGGTTTTCTCACCACCCACAACTGCGTCCAATTCGGGGTCGGCATATTCGAGGATATTGAAATCAGCTCCCATGCCAAGCAATTCTTCATCGTCTACGTTGAGATCGGCAAGTTCGGAACCTTCGAGTTCTCCTCCTTCGTGTTGTTGTTCTTGTTCGAGCTTCTCTAACTCAGCTGTGACGCTATCAGGGAGCTCTTGATGTTCTGATTGGCTCATCAGATTGGAACTTCCTTCAGAAGACAAATGTGGTGGTGGACTTCTTCGTCCAATGTGTTGAAGTGATTGCAGAGGTCGACCGAGTTGTTGTGCCAACATTGATCCTCCAGAAACCGGGACATTATTAGCTTGGCTATTTTCAATTTGTCTCTGTTGTTGAATGATTTGGTCATAGTGCTCTGCCTGAGACCTCACAGGGTTGGATGGCAAAGGACGGAAGGTCATTTGTTGTTGATTGGCTTGGAAATTCCCTTGGGGGCGCATTCCCATTTGCTGGACTCTTTGTTGGTGTTGTTGTTGCAATAAAAGTCGCATTCTTGAATCCATTCCCTGAAATTGGATCATTTGATTACATCAAATTCCTCTGTGATGTGTCAAGAAAAGAGTTTAATTGACAAGTGATGAAAGTGAATTAAAAATTATACCTGTGGTGGTTGTTGCTGTTGTGGGCGAAAATCTCCCATCATTGGTGGGCGAGCGAGAGGTTTTTGTGGCTGCAAACCAATTCTCACTTGAGGGAGGAAAGGTTGACGGAAACCTCCGGTCTGTTGTTGTGGATTCATTTGACCCTGTGGCGGACTTCCGATTTGCATCCTCGGTGGAAAAACTCCTTCCATTCCCCCACCTTTGCCCCATTCTTCTAAAAATATAAATCATTAATTGAGCATAAAAGGTCATTTTTAGTAAAAGTGTAAAAAAACCCAATTCCTCACCTTGCTGAGACCAAGAAGGAATTCTTGGTTGATTTCCCATTTCGGGTTGGGACGAAGGGATTTGTTCTTGTTCCAACTTTTTGATTTGCTGTCTTTGAAGGAGATCTCGAAGATGTTGGCGGGTTTCTTGGCCCTGTGGCGGCCGCGGACTTCCCATCCCTGAATCGCATTCGGACTGGCCAGGAGGGTTTCCATGGATGAACTGATCCGACATCATCTTTTGAGAAAACGGGTCGAATTCTTGGTCCGGTTGAGGTCGCGGAGTGTTGGGCGGATGGGCGTAAGGGTCCGAGGGTTGAGGCGTTTGCGGTGCGGAGGCGTAAGGATCCGGCGAAGCCATCGATTGCCTCGGTGAAGGCATGTAGGGAAGACGGGTAAAGAGCGGAGGTCGCAGAGTTGGAGAATTCTGGGCCATGGTTCCCCTTGGTTGGTAACTCCCACCTGGTGATGGAGGCGGCATGTCCAGCAACGGAGGTCGCATCCTCACTCCGGGCATCCCAACAACACGATTCGGAGATTGAAGATGAGGACTTGGAGCTCCCATCCCTCCATCCTAAATTTAATCGATTACATGAAACCAGAACATCCAACTACCACTTCAATGATTTGATTTATTCCCATGGTTAAAGTAGTTAAATTAATTAGGATGAAATTATATAATTGCTCACGTGATTGGTCGATACTTGTAGCGGCTGTCTTGAAGCGATGTCTGGATGGGGTTGATCCGACAGCTGCCGTTGGACTGCCACCATTCCTATGAAAATAAATGGGGATTACGAGGCCGAGTTGGAGAGAGTGGCTCTAATTTTGTCTAACCAGGCGGGAATTGATGTTTGGGAGGAGGTTGGGCAATGAGTTGTGGGCCGCCACCCAAATGGTCCTTCGGCTCACCCGCTGTTCGATGCTCCGCGAGGACAATTGCCTGAGCCGCTGCCTGCTGCTGCCGAATGGCCTGCATGGCCTTCCACTGACGCTCTTCTGGACCTTCGCTCCGTCCGACCGTCTTCGGACCCAAAAGTTTGTCTTGGTCCTGAACATTCAACTACAATCACAACTCTATGTCAAAAACTGCCAAAATTAAGATTACACTAAAAATAAATTATCATTCGAGCATCATCCAATTTAAACCTCATGCACAACATAGGAAACAAAAACCGTCATACTCATCCACAATCCACAAATTACCAAATCATAACTAAATAATACAAATCCGAATAAATCATACTTGATGTCCAATGACATCATATTCCACTATGTATTTATAGTACTTAAATACAATTTACAATAAAACCAATAATTCCAATTTCATCATATTTATGAATAATTAATTTAACATTAAGATAAAATATAATTAAAAACTATATGTAATAAAATTGTAAAAAATATGAATAAATTAAAGTATATAAAAAATTACAATTGTTGTAAGAATTCAATTCCAAATGAATAAATATTTTTGAAGCAGGAAGGTCCAAAGCATGCAGGAAGCAAAGCGTTTTCCCTCATAAAGTAGCGTGTCATGCTTTGGGGGAATGGCGGAGCCATTGGCTCACCAGTTGTGCCTGGAAAGGGGATGGATGATGAAGATGGTCGAGTGTCGGGAGCGTCCGCATGATCTCGCTCGGGGTGAGAACCCGGATCTGGGCATCGGAGTTCCCCTTGGAGGGGGAGGGCAGGGAGGCAGTGGGGGACTTGAGCGTGCTACTACTCGCGAGAACCGGCGAAGCCTCGCCGCCCGACGACGACGAAGACGAAGGACTCTCAACCTTCCGCATCTGACCCCACACGCGAACACCCAAACACCCAGTTAGTACAACAAGCTGATGGTTAATCCCGCACCAGCACAAACATTCTCCCTCTCACCTGTTGGGCCTTCTGCATCCGACTGGCTGCCCGGTTTTCACGTGCCTTCTGCAGATATGGAGTCCGCTTGTCTGGTGCAAGGCCTCGCCAGATCTTAGCAATCTGTTTGGACCTCTCGCTCCAATCTAAAAAATGGAATTATTTGAGTAAAATAATATATAACACTTTAAATATACATATAAGTATACTACATATGCATGAAAATGTAAATATATCTACTGAAATAGTAATTATTAATTTAGTTTAATTTTATGATCAAAATACTTGGAAAATCTCTTTTCAATTCGGGATGGTTCTTGTTAGAATAAAGTACAGCTGAGATTGTGGCATTCAGCCCTAACGCTTCATCAGCTTCCCATTTTAGAATGCTTCTTTGGTTATAACTTCCAGGTTGTTCCACGTCGCCTTCGTTCCCTGCCGGCCAAGGACTCGGAGGTTCCGAAAAGGCGGGGCTGAATTGTGGGCTACTACAAAGGTCATTTGCCAATTAGTATTAATATTCAAATCTCTTTATTGGTGAATTATTAAGTTCTGATCTTACTTGCTATATTCCGAGTGGTAAGGAGAAGGAGGAGGGAAATTGATTGGAGAGGCCAAGCCTTGTTGAACATTACTTATTGCACTTCGACTGCTTAAACCAGGACTTCCAGTCACACCTGAAAAACATTATTTAAAAATTGTATTGATATTATTGAATTAGTCTAATTTAATAACAAAAAGGAAGATTGTGGAGTATGATTTAAATAAATTGTTACCTTGATTGGCTAGCAAAGACGAGAGATTGGGTGGAACTGAAGGCGGTGCCAATCCGCTAGAATTCAAATGAGAAGAAGGTGGCCCAGGGAAGAGATTTTCTTGTGACTCTTGAGATTCATCGGTGAGAACACCTTTGAAGATATCTTCCACATCTTTGGAGTCCATCGACGGAAGCCCGCTTTCCATCGTGTCAAGAGAAAATTGAGCACTGAGGAATTCCGTCAGTTCATCCTTGGAATTCCCTTCACCTCCGCCCAACTCGCTGTCATCTCCCAATGCAGAAGCTACAAAAAATGAAAAAAATGAATTTCGTTCCCGTAATAATCGTATTAAAGTAAGGATTTATTTATATAGGTTTTAAGTAATTGGTTAAAGTTATCAGAGATCAAAATGATTTACCTGAAAGTTCTTCAAGAGCATCAACTTTTTGAATCTCGTCCCGTTCGTTCATGATTGTGTCAACGAGGTCATTGTCAAGGAGATCTCCAGTGAGCGGGAGAATGTCGCCAAGGGCTTCTTCGCCATCTTCATCTTCCAGCTAAAAGAAGAAATGAATTGAATTTAAGAAATGAATGAAAATTTGAATCCTCCCAACAAAAAAATTAAATTACTGAAATTACCTTCAATGGGGAATTCTTTTTCAGGTCTGAATGAAGAGTGGCGAGAAGTATATGAGCCCCTTTACCCATTCCCGATTCTTGCTTTACTTTGGTAAGCTCCAATGTCTTCAACTCATCCTACAAAAATCATGTGTCAATTTATTTTATAAAAACAAATGTTGAATTATTTAAAAATAAATTTAAATCAAATGTATTTATAATATTAAAATAAGATGATAATTAAATATATCTTTAAACTATGTAATCAAATAAAGGTTTTTACCTTTGACAAGTTGATAAAACAATTATTAGTTTCGGTGGCAAGACTAGATTGATTTTCCGTGTCCAGTTCTTCAAGTGCCGATTGGTTGGGGTCCAGAAGCGGCTTTCCAAAAAATGCCTCTTGAAGGTAATTGGGAAAAGACTCGACCAATTTGTTTTTCGTCTTCCGCCTGGCCGCTTTCCGTTTCGGCTTCTCCGCTTCCGTTGTATTTTCCTCGTCATCCTCACGAAACCTCGGACCACGCAACCTCACCAAGAAACCTCCAACGCCCATTTTGTTCAAATTACGCGGACGTTTCTTATTGTCTTTTTCTGTACAATGAAGAATAGAATTAAGAAAATGTTTTTTTAAATAACATTGTTTAATTCAATGTTTGAAATTAATTTGAAATTACTCTTACCTTTATCGTTTGCTTCGTCTGATTTGTCTAGTTCACTGGACTCGGATTTTCCATTAGAACCAGACACAACAGACTCTATTGCAGCAAGGATCCCAGCTTCCATTTCAGCAATGTTCGGCATCTTCTTCCTCTTTTTCTTCGGGTGGTCGAGCGAAAGGTTTTTCATGAAGTTCATTCCGGTCTCAGACAGCATCACACCGTCGAGCATGAATGGTGTTTTACCTTTTGAGTCTACAAATTACAATTATCAATTAAAGATCCAAAGTGATGAAATATGTAGTGAAATGATGAATTTTTGATTTACCTGGTGACTTTAGCGGGTTTTCTAATTTGATTGGAGGTGGCGGTGGCTGAAGATGCGGAGGAAGAAGATCAGAGGGACGACATTCAATGCAATGGTAGCCAATGCCGGCACAGGTTTCAGCTTCGTTCTCATTGCTTATACTATCACAAGAGGCATGGAGCCACCTGAAATCAAAAACAATTGTTGAAATACGAATCAAAAAAGACTCCAAATACATAATCCAAGAAAGAATAAAATTTTGTTGAAAAATACAATACTTATAAATATCTGTAAACTTAATTAAATACTTAATTGAAAAACCATTATTACCGTTCACAGGTGTTGCATTGGATAATGAGGTCGCCTTCTGAATAATCCTTTGAGCATATGGAGCATAGCGAAAGGGAAGCGCAGGGGCCACATAGAGAATAATTATTTTGCCAAGAGGAGCGAAGTCCGGGCGAGGACGAGCCGCAGAGATGGCACACGGCACAGTTCCCACATTTCCATCCTCCTTGTGGGACATAGTCAAGCCTTGGTGAGAGACAGTAGATGTGATAAGAAATGTCGCAGTCGTCGCAGAGGATGAGACGTCCTTCGTCTCCTCGATCTCCGCATCCTTCGCAGACGGTGCAATCGAGGCATCTCCAACCTTTCTGCAGCACCACCCGCGTCACCTTCACGTTCACACAAAATGGATGGTAACATTGTCCACATTGTCCACAAGCCAACAAGCGACCCTCAACGTCGTTCCCGAACGCTCCGCACATCACGCAGACGTCTTGCTGAAGGACAAAGTCGTCACGGGCGGAACATAGAACAAGACGGTTTTCAACCCCAGGTTCTTCCTCACATTTGTTCCAATCGTCTTGCCTCGACTTGAATATAAAAAGGATCCATTTAGTACATTACTCACTCAAAGATAAATATAAATTATTGCCATCACGAATCAATTTGATAAACCCCACTAAACAAATCCTCACCCCGTTCGTTCCGAATGCTCCCCTTATCTTTGGTTTCGGTCCTCTCTTCCGAGCAAATTCATTGGTTCTGTTCCGACGATGGGCCGGTGGTCCAGTCACAGTCGCCGTTTTCCCAACACTCTTCGGTCGACCAACTCCGAGCTTTTTCTTTTGGATCTTCCCTCCCACTTTATGGGGAATGAGGGTAAGAGGCGGGCGAACTTCCTCGGCCATCGGACCATGGCAATTGTCACATGGGCGCTAATTGGAAAATTGAACATTTAAATTAAAAAGTTTTGGAATAAAGCAAGAAAATTTGAATACAAGTAAGATCCAACTTTGAAAAATTGTAGCTTTCAGCCAAATATCATTTTGATCCAAATTAATGAACTTAATTTAATAATTTTTAATATATTGAATTGGAAAATTAATTGTTACCCTTTCCGGAGTTGAGTTAAATGGCGGGTCGGTGGCGGAAAGTGAGTCATCTTCTATCGAGAGATTTGAGTCGTGTGAGATGGCAAAGGAACTGTGGAGTCCAGAGTCGGCCGATGAGTCGTCGGTGGACTTCTTAAGGGCTGAGAGAACACGCGGGTTCCCGCCCGATGTGTTCAATCCAACGCCCGCTGCCTTGCACGGGATACAAATGTACTCATAGTCAGGATAGAGCTCTTTCCTCTGCTGGTAGGTTGTGAGGTCAGCCGCAGGGTCACAAGTCCCATGAACATATCTGAAATAAAATTAATCAAATCAAAATCAACATTCTTTCATATTTCTCAATTTCTAATTTTCTAAATAAATATCAAAGGTGGAAATAATCTAAATGCTGAAATTATTCAAAATTGCTATTATGTAATTTTATACGCTTTTCTCCTCTCCCTTTTCAATTTCTTGAGCTCTTCCTTCTTCGTCCTTGACCTTGTCATGTAAACTCTAACATCGGGCTTTTCCTTTCCCATCTTTGAGCCTTATTAGGAATTATTGAGGTGAAAGTGTAGGATTGAATTGGATTTAAGAGGAAAGTGAAGGTGAAGGTCACGTGGATGAGGAATGTCGAAAAAGCCGGTCGAGGAGTTGGACGTCTTCCTTCCTGTCCACCGACTCCGTCACATGACCCTTGACCTCACATCTCCCAAAGGTCAGTTCAATTTGGTCAATTGAAATAAAAGTAATTGACGAATTTGATATAGACTGTAGCTTGCCATGCCAAAGACTCGTTTAATCACTCATTTCCAGAATGGAAGGGACGGGGGGTTGGAAAAGGAAATGAAGAGTTTGTGGGAGGAGCGAAATCCGCATGGTTTTTAATATGGGTGCGAATAAATAAGCGGGCCTCACTTTTTGCAGAGATGGCACTGGAGCATGAGCTTCTGAGCGACGTGCCGGTAAGCCTTGCCACAGAGGGGACACGCCAGCCCTTTGTTACGTTGTTGGTAGCAGGAGTCGCAGACGGAGAAATTGGCATGCCATCGTGACGAAGGTCCTGACCCCGGCGTCCGTGCACCACAGTCAGTACAAATACGACACATCTAAACATTGTCAACGATTAACCCAAGGAAGGTAAGCGAACCATTTTGTAATTTTCATTTCGTTTATAATCAACATTGGTCCGTTATTAAATAGTTTTTTCAACCCAAGCATTGTTGATTTAAAATGAGATTTGAAATCAACAATGCTTGGATTAATATTGATAGTTATTTAATGATCCTTACTTTGCATTTCCAGCTATGCTTTGGGATGGAGGAAAGGGCGGGACGAAGGCAGAAGATGTGATAGTATTTATCACAAGTGTCACACGAGAGATGTTTGTTATCTTCACCCGGCTGTCGACACGCTTGACACACCTTACAAGCCAGACAGAGCCACCCAGCTCGAATACCTACACGAACCACGTCGAATGTAATTAAAACTTTTTCCTCATCTTAACATAAACCGGGTGACAGAATCTCGAATAAGCATAATATTTGTTATTCATTGGAGATAGGGAAATGTGTGAATCATGAGATGTTTGTTTTCCATTCGAGTCGTGGATAATTGGTGAAATGGGATCTTGGTAGTCATAATAACAATAAATAAGGAAATTACTTGGGTCGGCATTGCAAGCCAAACAAGAAGCATGATAATGATTCCCACAGTGGCTGCACATGAGCATCGAGTTGTAGTTCCCAGGCTCGTTGCACACAACACAAAAGGACGAGCTTCCCACTGGAAAAACATCATTTGGTTAAATTATTATTAATTATGAAACACCCGATCCCTTACCAATGGAGAGGGTGAGTTCGATGTGAGCGGTGCAGAGCGTAGTCGAGGTCGTTGGGTCCTGGAAGGCCCCTGACATGGCAGCACAAGGGAAATGATAGGCGGTTTTGCATGAAGGAGCTCGGCAAATGAGAGACGCTCCGAGATTTGAACAATGACCACATCGTTGGCTCAGAGCCCGAACGATTTCCCATTCAAGCTGGAGGAAAGTGCCGTCTTTGGCCACGGTCACCCCGCCGCACCATTTCGCACAAGCAATGTGGACATAGTAGTGGCCGGACGAGGTTTCGAAAATAGCACTCAATTCGACCTCTTCGGGATATCCCACAACCTCATCCACCGGTTCGTTCATACTTTCTAAGCTCCCTTGAGAGATCAATCTCCTACAAAAAATGTAATCATTAGGAACCACGAACAGCATGTTCAAATCAATTAAACATTAACAATCTGTATATGTCATGTTTTTTATTAATTAAGGCGTGTATTTATTAATTAAGGTGTGTGTAGATATTTATTTATTAACTATATTATTAATTTAAATTGGAGCTTACTTCATTTTTCCTAATCCTTTTTGCCGCCTGGATGAGAAATTTGTTTTGGGGCTTCGGTCAGCTGTGGCGTCTTTTTCCGCTTTCGAGGCAATGACCAGACCTTTGGAGACGGTGTGGGGATCGAAGCCAGTCGGAATATCCCGCCGCACCAATTCACCTTGGCCTAACATGCTCCGCTCACCAAGATTGCACAAGGCACAGAGCTTTCCGGGCCTATATTAATTAAGCCAATTATTATTCAATTCACAATACAATTGAGTTTGCTAACTATAATAGGTTGATGGGTTAACTTTTTGTAATAAGGTTTAAAATTGCAATTTTAATTCAATTTTACCAGAGCTCTGGGAAGAAGGAGAAATCTTCATGAAGCTTCTCGAGCGAAGAAGCGACGGAGGAAGTATCCGACTCTGCAGTGTCTTCCGTCATCCTCGGTGGAGAATCCCCGTGACCAAGAAGGGAAAAATCTCCGAAACTTGGACCTCCATTCGTCCCCGTCATCCCCGCCTCGGCCTTTTTTCTTCCTCGTGCTCCCCTACCCGCCGTCCCACAAGGAACCAACATCCCACTAAAAATTTATAAGTAAAATCATTCTCAACTTTTGCCGAATCGGAATTATTTCCGATTTTCCCCCAAATTTGATATGTATCCCAAAGAAGGAATTTTCTCCCCATCGGACAAGTCTCCCTTTTTTAAAATTTCAACAATTTTTTTGAACCTACCCGGCCAATTTCTTCGCTTTGTTTGTTGAGAGCGGTTTGGGGCTTTTGGGAATGGGGACGCCGTCTTTTCTTGGGCGTCCGGGACCTCTTTTAATGTACACGGGCGGTTTGCCACTCTGGGACTGCGGCGGATGAAGGACGGCGGAGAAGACGTCGGTTCGATCCGCCTGGGGTGATGAACTCACCAGCCTCCCTTTGGATCCAAACCCGTCTATTGGACCAAATAAAAAATTAGAATCGGAATAATGATCGATGGAATTGTTACGTTGAGAAGAGTCTGATTCCACCGATGAAGGGCCGTGGAGAGGTGAGGAAAGACGACGAGGTGCATCCGTCATTTTCTTCTCCTCCCCTGTGGACCGCCGGGCGAGGGAGATTGGGGCAGGGGGGGGCGGGTGGGAAACCCGCCGACTTCCCTCTTCCAAAAACTCCATCCCTCAGTCCCCGCCTGAAAGTGAAATGAGATTTGATTAGGGTGACAAGATGCTCTGTGTGGACCATGAAAGGTTTGAAGGTCAAAGGAATGAATCACGAAGCCTCCCATTCATTTAAGATTCCATCTATCCCGGACATGAATTTAATACTCTATAATTCAATTTAATTCACCGATTCACAATGACCAACATTGAGACTATTTAGGTATTTATTACTTATATATAAATTATATTTAGCTATTACTATTATCTATTTGACACATTTAAAATTTAGCAAATGAAATTTGAGAAAAACTGAACTGAGCTGAAATTTGATAAATGTATCTCGAGATATAATAAACAATTAAAAGGATATTAAGGAGAACTTGACCAACAAATGAAAGGAAAAGTTTATTTAGATTATTATATTATATTTATTATTATTATTTGTTGGAGTTGAAAGGAGCCGCTAAAGTTATATTACAATAATTGCACCGAGGAGTGTTGAATATTTTGGATCGAATCTATCTTATGAGTTTAACTTTAATATTGTTATTGAAATTGGAGTAATTTGATGGTCTCTTAATGGCTTCATTTTTTTCAGTTGGACTATTTATTGGATGAAATTGGACTCGGAATTTAATGGTATTGAGATAAGGAGTCATTGGAAAAACGTCCTTGAATTGAACTCTAAGAGCCTTCTGTCCATCGGCCGTCAATTCCTCCCTTCTCTTTCAAAACAATTCCAAGACTGAAGAGGAAATCAAAACAGGAGCTCAAATTACAAACTCCCTAATCAACAAAGGGTCATTAAAACAATTAAAATGAGTAAGTCGTTCAACAATCCGCTCTTTTTTTAAAACAAAAATGAACATTAAAATTGAAGAGTAGTCTTGACGTGGTCGGGTGAATTGACTCACTTGGCTAATCCACTTTAAACCAAACTCGATGTTGACCAAGTTTGTCCAGGAAGGTTAATGAGGACCATGGTCATCATTTTTCCATAACTTTGTCTCCGGGAGGTTCCATTCCACTTTACGGTCCAGGAGGGGTCGGAGCGGAGTTAAATGGCCCTCGTTTGGGCGGGTTTATTTTTATGGGAAGGGCGGGGTGATGGCGGGTTTGATTACCTGGGCGGGCACGTATCTCGTACGGCGTGTGTTGTTCCATTCGATGAGGGCTGGGAGTCTTCGTGGGCCACGAAGGAGCATCCATGCGACTGAAGGCCTTTGACTGTAGTTCTGAGATGCGATGGCTAGAGCTCGCCCTTCCTCAAACACTCGTCCCGCTCCGGCCAACCGACTCCCCGCCTCGAAACACCCGCCGGACAATACCCGCCTCCTGGACAAAGCCCCCGCCATGACCCGCGGGCCCTCAGATGACATGCTTAATTATAAGCTATTGCCAAACATTTCATTCTCATCCATATAGGAAATTATTGGCATCGGAATATTTATTATTGTTATCAGAGCTGATGGCTTGGAGACATTGAGAATCGATTTGATTCAATCTCGTCTTTTGTATTTAATAAAGGCAAAAGAAGACAGAAGATAAGGGCTAATCAAGTCGTTAATTTCCATTATAAATAATATATTTGTTTAATTTTAATGAGTAATAATGAAGCCTTGGATTTAGATAAATAAATATTATTAATGTTATTTTAAATTTAAATATTTCTTCCTTTCGGACGTGTTTTATGTCTAATTGTAATTATTTGATTGTAGGGCCGTGGAGTGTTTGTGTTCCATTTATCTGGGAGAGCCCTGGTTTGGTCTCTGGGAATGAGCCGCTAACAACTGCGCCACACACAGCGCATCTTTAATACCCTTTTCCACGAGAAGGCGAGGCTCAAATAATTATCGATGCCACCAATTTGCAATTATTCAATTCGCCCCAATTGCTATCAACTTTAACCACACTCATTTTGGAAAATCTTCAAATTATCATTCCTGCTTCTTTTCCATATTCAATTTATTTTTCCTAAATTAAAATACTTATTATTAAAACTTAAGTATAACATAAGCGGTTTTATGCACAATTTTTTGTTGGAACTTGGAAACTAACAAAATAAATAAAATGACTTTTATTTTCAATATTTTCCACATTTTTTTATTGTTTTATATAGGAATCGAATCGAGGGGATAAAGTATGTAATGAATAAAGATTAGATGGAGAAAGTAAATTTAAGTATTTTGATGGTTTCTAAGGGATGGACAGATTTGGGGGTCCTTTCTTTGGATCACCTTTTGGATCGATCGTGTCCAGCTAGATGCGTATTACATTAAGATATCCCGGATATAACCAAGATGATCTTGGCGGCGATAGGCGGGAGACCCTTGGCATTTGGGAATGGTTGGTGGAAGAGATTTAAAAGTCCATTCCCACCTTCCTTAATCCACTCAATTACATCCCTCGTTCCCTCATAAATAAGCGTTTGGGGGCATCGTAGGCCAAGTCGGGAAGGAACTTGCGTGGCAATTGAATTGAAATCGAAGGACCGTCGTGAACGACTTTCATTCACTCGCTTTCTCTCGGCCTCTCTTCGCCCCGAAAAACTCATAAAAGCATTTTTGGTCGCTCATCGATCATTTAATTCATTTTTACCCATTTAATCATTTAATTCACTTGTCTGATACTTTTACAACATTGTTTCAACTTATTTCCCTATTTCAGGTGTTTTACATAAATAACATTTTGAATAGCATTTCTTGTTTATTTACAATCGTGTATTCTAATTCATTATTTAGCCCAATAATTGTCATGGAATTAAGAAATAATAAACATAACTTCTCTTTTCATCTTTTCCTAAAAGGACAATATTTTTTACACTCAATAAAATAATCAAAATTTTAACAATTGCAACAATAATAATCAACATAAATTTTACCTTAAAATTGATAAAACGGGCATTTCCACATATTGCAACAATTTCGGTTAATTATCGGACATTAAGTAATTATGGTCGACGACACTCAAAAGTTCCTTCAATTAAACATGGAGGAAGAAGAAGAACGACGACGGAGCAGCAACAGCTCCATTCAAATCCCCAGTCAGTACAACAATCATCCTGGTGAGTCAATTTGAATTGAAATTGGATCAAGTTGTGAAGAAAGTTGATTCGGACTGAGAGTCAATTTGTTTTGATAGGATATGGAAGTGGGACGGTGATTCATCTCGGCTGTGGCTCTTGTTGTCCCAATGTCAAAGTCAAGGCGGAAATGGAAGAGGGAAATTTACGAATTGGTCGTGTGGTCCTCGCCACCAATTGTCATCTCATCGTTCTCACATTCGGATTTTTCTTCCTTCTTGCCGGCGGAGTTCTCACCACCTTGGCTTACTCAAAGCGCCCTCGATCTTCCGTACGCCAATTGTTCATTTATTTACATTTAGCATTTAAACGACATTAAAAATTTATAAAATTCAAACTATCAAATATGAACTGTAGAGGTCAATGGTTATTCAACTAATTTAAACAAAATTTAAACAAAATTTTAAGTATAAAAGCCATTGAAGAAAGTTTAAATAACTGAGGAAAGAAGAATTCATTTATTTGAATCTCTGGTTGAAAAAGGAGGTCTGAAAAGGGATGTTCATAATTAGAAGGAGTATAAAAAAGAAGTGGAGAGATGGATGGGCAAATGTTGTACATAATGTAAAAGGCGCATTCTTTTCGCTGGTGGAATTCCCAGCCCTAGAATTCCGCCCGACCTGGAACTACAAACAAGGGGAAGGATATATTATTTATTCACACAACTCAGCTAACTGAGAAAATAATCCTTAAACTCCGAACCTCCCTCCTAAATGTATATAATAATCCTCGGCTCTAAACTTATATTTACCTATTTAATAATTAATTTTAGGAGAGAAATGAGGGAGGCCGTTTTTTGAACAAAAACAATTTCGCATCCTTTACATTTCTTATTAATTCAAACTTTTGGACCTGTCAATTCATTTTTGTCAAACTTTGGACAATTTTTTTTCTGAGTGGTTTCAAGTGAATTATGGAAACTTTTCCACTTGATGGAACTTTCAAATTGTCTCCTCATGAAATAATTTAACTTTAATAGTAAAGGGATTAATATTGCTATAATAATAATAAAACTTAATAATAAAGGAAGTTATGAAATTGATGAGAATATTAAAAGCTTAATTTTATATCCCTAAAGTTTATTCTCTTTGGAATTCATAAGTTATTATATTAAAGTTACTTTTAACTACAAAATATATTTTATTTCCAACTCTGTAACTTTCCCCTTCAATTCTTTCAAAACTTTCAATTTTGGAACTTTCCTTGTTGGTTTACCTTTATATTTGGAAAAACAATTTTTGACTTGGTTGGAAATTCAATTTAAATATTTCATCAGCCCTAGGGCTCCAAATTACATTTAATATAACAAGAATTATTACATGATATTTAGGACAAATAGAGATTTTAGATCGATAGTTAACAATTTAACATAATGATATTTTAGACATAGGTATATATCACTTATTGCATATTCATATTAAGTTAATAGACGTAGTGTAAATGTATGGATAGGTATATTATGCATCTTTTATGATATTAATCGGCTTGATAAATTTTATGGAAGTTTAAATAAAAGATGGAAAAGCCCAGGGGGAAAACTTGTTTTCGTGTTGCTCTTTGGAACCTTGGAATTTAAGTAGAGATATTGAATTAGATATTAATTATTTCCCGACCCCGTTTGTTACTTTGACCTCATTGTGAATTTGGAGGGAAAGAGAACTAAAATTTCATCTGGAGAGAACTTGAGGGGGTTTCTGAAGGGCTTAAAGTAATTAAATGGAAAGAAAACTTGTATTTGTTCAAGAAATAGCTTTTCCTTAATCTCTCTTATAAGTTATATAAAACTACTATATTGGAGGGACTTAAGACTCTCTGTATACTTATACATATATCCTAAAACAGTATATGCCCCAGAGTATGAAATACATAAATGTATCCCACCTCATCATCCAGGTTTCCTCATATATACGAGATATGTAGATATATTGTATTTAAATAGTAAGTTTGAATAGTCTGCATGCTTGTAATATTACAGATAGTTTCTATTTGGTTTATTTCAACAGAGGGTTGGGTGTATTTGAGATCATCTCCCTTCCGGTCTCAATGATCCGACATGTTCAAACTGTCAACCCTCTCGGCACGTGTAACTCATTCCAAATCCCCATTCATCTTCCCAACGTCTTTATTTATAGAAAGAATCAATAAGATCCATGTTCAGAAACTTTCACTCAATTAATAACAATTGGAACTGGATTACTCGGTTTAATAATCCATGTCAAATCGGATTGAACAAAAATCCCACGAGTAATTATATTTATTACTTACAATTCGGCTCATAATTATATAATGTATAATTATTATAGTTTGTATATATTTATGTAAGATTCAGTATTAGTTGTTCCTCATATTTATATAAGGATATTATATATATATATATATATATAAGGATTAAAGACAATACATATAACTAAATACGATATGAGATATGTTTTAATATTTATGTTTATGGAAGAATAATGGAATCAATTAATGGTTCATGGAATAATCCCATTTTCTCTTTGCTCTTAAGGGTTC
This sequence comes from Neelides folsomi, assembly GCA_034687125.1. Taxonomy (NCBI): domain Eukaryota; kingdom Metazoa; phylum Arthropoda; class Collembola; order Neelipleona; family Neelidae; genus Neelides; species Neelides folsomi. The sequence goes on from JAQGBZ010000587.1 coordinate 25,536, forward strand.
TATTTAGGGAATTGAAGATGTCCAAGGTGGGGTCATTTGGGTCACTCTGTTCATTTATTTATCCTTCAATTGACCCTAAAACTCCCCCATAGCCCCATATGGATGGGATGCAATAGGGAATTGGGCAATATATATTTATAACCTTTCGATTTCCTTATATTGGGCCCCAATTGTCTCAGCTCGTTTTCTGTTCATCATTAAATTACATACACTCTCCCTATGCATTTAAATTGATCAATTGATATAAAAAGATTGTAATTGATATATTTAAGATATAAATAACTGTAATCGTCATTACTACGTAGAAAGTATTTATAAAACAATAATTAAATAGCTATTTGGTAATTTAATTATTAAGGAAGTGTTTTCTCTCAGAGTCAGACTCGTCATCTTTATTCTCGTAAATAAATGGTTTTTTCTTTCTTCTTTGACGTATTTGATGAATTATCCTTTTATTTACAACGACCATAATTACCGATTTTATTATATGAATATATCTCTCGTATCGAAATTCCCTTATAAGTGAATTGATGCGCAACCCTTTTGTCCACCTGTCCCTTTCTCAATTTAAGCTGAAACATTGCAGGGCTTCCGTGGAACTCGCATTCTGACTATTTCTCTCAATGTGAGTGGGAGAAAAAGAACTCTCTTCAAAAGCATTATTTATTGAATAATCACGAAAGTTCTTCGATAGCGTTAAATATTTAATGGAAGTAAATACTTAGGTGGAATCGACTTTTTTGCTCCCGTTATAAATAAAGACATGAAACTTGTCGTTAGTCAAATGCGCGTTAACTACATACATATCCAACTACATACATATTCTATTGATATGATAACTCAATAAAAGGGAATAAAGTAATCTTGTGTATGTAATGTTAAACCACTCGTTTACTCGTTCCTTTTTAAGTTGACATTTTCCCACAAACTCTGAGATTTGATTGAAATGGAAAAGATTGAAAGGAAAAGTTTGTCTTTGACTTTAGGTTAGGATAGGTTTTAATTTTTAGTTCCTTTCTTTTATGTAGGAAAAAAATTATAAAAATTCAGATTCAGATTCATTTCATTATGCATTTGAATGGTAAATGGCAATGGAAGCGGGAAGATTCGTATGATGATTAAATAATTATGAATCATTGTATGGATAATTTCAATTTAAAGGATGTTTGGTGTTTAGGAGCTCGAGAGTTCTGAAGGTTCGAGAGACGAAGAGAAAATTGCCGGTCCGACATTTTTAGTTCTCGGAGCGTGTCTTTTGGTCTTCGGTCTCTTCCTTGGGTTCATTGGAGAAAAAGTGAAGCGGGAAGTGAAGCGTGGGTTTGTTGCTCCCTACGCTGGGCCAAGTGAATTGGGAAGTTTTGCCGAAGGGTCCAATTCCTCCAGAGTGGATTCAATCTTCACGGCAGCATATTTCCGGGATCGGAGAAAGACTCTCCCAACCATTTCCCAGGTCTTTCATTCAATCCACAGTTCCTTCCAGAATATCTTGTATATAAAACTGTTATATTAACTTAACTTATATTACAAAATGGTGAGCCAAACGAGAGATCCACAAAGAACCAAACATTCCATTTCACGGCTGTCACTCACAAAATCGAGCACACCAAGGAATTCAAACCCTTTTATTAAAATCTTTCCGCGAATTCCTCTCAAGACTCCCAGTTTGAGACAGGGAATATTTATAAACGCGTCCTTTGGGTAAATGTTTTTTAATGAGAAAAATGGTCCCAGGCAGTTCCTGTGGGGTTTTTAATGGACGGCCGTTTTTCTGGGATTGCCGACTCTGCTTCCATTTCTGCTTCGTTTGATAGAAGTCCGATGAGTCGAAAGGCAAGTTTGTCGCTTCGCCCTTCACTTCCAATTCCAGTCATTGCATCACCGATTTTCCTCAGGTAATTTATACCAATGTCATTAAATGATAAATTTAATTAATTAAATGGTGTTAAATGGAAGGAATCGCGGGGTTGGTCCGCTCGATCCAAATTCCCTCTTAATGACTCGAAGCGACGAACCGTTTGGATCCATCGTGTCGCTTACTGGAACTGGGGACATCGCCTCGTTCCCGGAACAACACCGATCTGCCGATTTTGTGCTCCACGTTCCTCCACAACCATCAACAAGTGCCGAAATGCGTCGTGCAAGGTCGAGAAAGTAATTTTGGGACACAAAACACATTTAGAAATAATTTTTAACAACTTTTAACAAAAGGGATTTTTTTACTTTTGTATTTTTAATGTAGGGCGGAAATGCCGACGATTCAAATTGACCATTTTGTGAATCCGTTGAGTAAAGAAAAGGACCAGGAGGTTGAAGAACCTTCAGAGGAGGAAAATCATTTTCCTACTTTGCAAATTCAGACACAAGAAATTCAAGAAAAATCAACTGACTGTTAAATGGACCAATTTTTGGAACTATTTATGAAATATTTCTCACGATATTTATTGATTATATCTGATGCCATTCCTAAATTATTCTCTTTGCGCCAATATTCCAAATATCCAACACCAATTTATTAAATGTTATTTTTTTAAAGTGTTTATATTATTAAAAATCATATTTACAAAATAAAAATTGTTATAAATATTTCCAAAAATCATAAATGTAATACGCTTTGCCAAATTTTTACAAAGATACATAACTATACAGGTAGAGTAATATAAGTACATATTTAAAAATGTATCCCATTTGATACATATTTAAAAATGCATCCCCTTTGATACATATTTTAATGAATGAGGCGCGAAATTTTTATTTGTCATTTCCAATTTAACAGTCATTAATTTCCAACTAATTTCCTTGTGAATTTCCATGAATCTCTCAAATAGAATACCAAGTGGAGTTTTACGAGTTTTAATCTTTATTGCGTTTTTTATTTAGTAAAGAACTTTAATGAGATCTGATAAAATGAAGATTTTATGACTTTCCATATTTAGAAAGTAAATTAGAATTTTGAGAATATAGGAAATGGATATTTTTTATGGCTTCGAATGGAAAGAATCGAAGGAACTTGAGGAAACTTAGTACCGATGATAAAATAAATTTTAATTAGCCCCAATGACTTTGAATTGGAATCCGATTTGCTGAGTTGGAATCTGTGGGTAATTCCAAATGACATGAACGAGTCGCTCCTGGGATTTAATATACAATTAAATTCTCAATTGAGTCTGGGAATGGCAAGTTAAGAAAAGGCATTTGGGAAGGTTGAATGTCAATTCCCTCCTTTTGGTCCCATAAATCGGGGCGGGAGAGGAAGATTTTGATGGGAATTGTGTGTAAGCACATGGCGTCCCTCCTTCCTCATTTCCAACAACATCTAGACATTCAAATCACCCAGTCGTTAAAAAACTCCTCCGAATCTCTTTACAAACGACGCTCCCATAAACAAAACACATTTTCATTCCCATACCTACAGGGGCTGAGTCGTATTATTTTACACGACCCAAATATTAGACCGCCCCAGAGCTGAATTCCTGCCTATATTTATTAAAACGCCTTGGAATTCAATTCTGTCATTCTTTGCTTTAATAATTATCATAATATTAAATTAATTCCTAATGGGAAAGAAATTAAATCATGAAGTTGACGGCATGGTCAGAGTTCTTCTCGCAGAAAAGTTATCCTACCCAGCTATTCAACTTTTCTCTTCCGAAAATCCTCCAAGTCAACGTGAAATGGCTATAAGGTTAAATTTAAGTCAAAGGACAGCATGCCGTGTTTTAAGAGAAAAATTAAACAAAATAATGCTAATTAAGAAAA